>PVKS010008024.1:0-70224 GCA_004027875.1 Aplodontia rufa
AGTTTTTTAGTTTTTCTCATGGCCTTCGTTGTTCAGACCCTTCGTTGTGTATGTGGGTGCTGGGGTTTGAACTCTTACTCGCGCATGCCAGGCAAGCGCCATAACCGCAGAGCCACCGCTCCAGCCCAGGTGTGGACTTCTTTGAGGGAGCTGAGTCTGCCTACCATCCCCGATGCCCTCATACCCCATGGTTGGATTCCCGTAGAATACACACTCACCATCTCTGAACATGTGTGCCAGGGCACACGGTCATGAATTTCCTTCCTGTCTCAGAATCCAGATCCACTAAGATGCTCACTTATTATTTCTCAAAGAACCAAGCAGTGCCATTGATTAAGAGGGCTGGCACCCCCACATCGTCTTTATTAGAGCAAGGCTGCTTCTTTTGCTGGGGGTCCTTCTTACAGTTCTGCTTGGATCTCACCCAGAACTCCAGAACCACTGCAAATTGCTCCCAAGCACATTCAAGAAATTATTCAAATCCTATATCTAAATTTCACCAAAGGGAAATGTGCAGAGCACACATGAAAGATGAAGAACCTTTATCAGAGTTGATTCATAGCGCACACCCTGTGCAAATAAATTGGATTACTTCCTATTATCTCCAATGACTGTTGGGGTGCTTTCCAGCTACCTCTAGGGGTACAGGGCTACAGACATTTCCCTCGGTAGTTGAGGAGACGTTCTGTTGTGGTTTAGACTTAAGACAATTTGTACAACAAAACAGTAAGGAAATGAATAGCTCAGCAAATGTGGTTGCCTGCAGTCTATTGAGATGTTTAACAAAGGGGGTTACCGGAAAGAGTTTGGAATCACACCGCCTGGGTTGCGGCATGAGGTAAATAGGGTTTATTTACCTTCCGATGCTTTGTTTTTATTTTCTATAAAATGAAGATATTAATAGTAACTATCTCACAGGGTCGCAAAAGTAAATTTAACACACATCAAGTGCTTAGACCCATGTTTGGCACACAGTAGTTGTTCAATAAATACCATTCATTATGAGTGTTATTGTCACTTGTGTTATTACTACGTGACAGCCTGGTGGGTTCATTGGCCTCTTCTCTGGGAGCTTACTATCTATAGGAGAGAACAGACAGGTAAATAGGTTGGGAGGAGGCAGATGTGGGAGAAAGGAGGACCTTGGCCTGAGGACTGGGGGAGGTTTCTTAGAAAAGGCAGCATTTAAACTGAGAATACAGGGGCTGGAGTGGTGGCTTGGTGGTTACAATGCTTGCCTGGCATGTGAAAGGACATGGGTTAGAACCCCAGCACTATGTACACAGTGAAGTCTCAGAGCAAGGAAAGCCACATGAAAAACTAAATAAAATTAATTAAAATTGATTTTCTCTCTCTCACTGTCCCTCTCTCCAAAAAAAAAAAAAAAAAAACCTGAGAATACAGAGAGGCTGGAGGCAGAGGTGGAGACCAGAGAGTCACAAGAATTGGGTTGGGAACAGTCTGGAAGCCTCAGCAGAGGCCACCCACAAGTTCCTGCTGTGAGCACCAGTACTGGCTACTGTCAGTATCTCCTGGGCAGCAGGAGACCCTGTGGTCATGGCTGCCATCTCTCTTTCCCCTCCTCTTCTGACTCCTCATCTTTTGTCCATTTTTTCTCCTTCCTTTCTTCCTTTTTAAAGTCTTGGTCCTCAGGGGGACAAATTGGTGGCCTGTGGTTTACGTACATTCCTATCGGTGTGTGAGGGGTACATGGTCCGCATATTCCATCCTCCCCATCTGGGTACTCTACCACCCTAGGTCTTCCTAAGCACAGCACAGGCCATCTCTCTGCTGGGACATTTCCAGCTGGTTCTGTGCTCCTCTCTCCCATGCTTGTGACCAACTGTCCCAGAAATAACCTAAGAGCTGCCAAGGAGCTGACTCTGTGAGTCCTGAACCCTCTGGCCTCAGCCTGCAAGTTGAGGACTGTGAGAGAACTCCAGGAGAATCATGGGCAGCTCTAGCCTCTCTCTGGTCATCCTGACAGGGATCAAACCCCTCTGCTTTCCTGTTGGTCGGCTTTGGTCAATTATTTGGTTAGGGGCTGCAATTTCAGCCCTGCCACTTACATGGGTTCAACGCATCTTAGCAGTTTATATCCACTCTCAGAGAACTCCCTTTTCTCATCCAGGAAATGAAGATGAGAATGAGAATACTGCCTCCTTGCGGGGTTGGTAAGGATCAAGTGGGAAGGATAAAAAGTCAGCACCCAGCACCCAGAACCTAGTCTACCGCGGAAGAGTCTTGTCGTGTCCTTCAGAACCTGTGCCCTGTGCACCTCGTCTGTCAGTCCTCCCTTCTCTCCCTGCCACCCCTCTCTTTACAGCAGCTAGGCTGAGTAAGAAAATGAACAGCTCAACTTTCCAATCAGGTGGCAGCTCTCTGGTTGTTACCTGGTGATAACCCACTTCTGCAATATTTGTATAATTGGAAAGCACCCAAGCAGTGAGCATAGCCCAGGATAAGCAAGACATTAAGTAAAAAACTCTGACCAAACTACGTAACTGCTCCATCTCGAAAGTCTGGACAGGACCTA
The DNA here is from genome assembly GCA_004027875.1 of Aplodontia rufa. Lineage (NCBI taxonomy): Eukaryota > Metazoa > Chordata > Mammalia > Rodentia > Aplodontiidae > Aplodontia > Aplodontia rufa. The sequence goes on from PVKS010008024.1 coordinate 2,537, forward strand.
ACTTATAGGACTTTTGTGAAAACTGAAGTGAGGTTTGTATAAGCTTTGGTTAAACTTCATTGTTATTTTCAACATCACTAGTAACTACTGCCTGGCTTCCAGACACTGCTGAGGAAGAATCATTGCTGCTGCTTCAGACCCAGGAACATGGCTGTGAACGTGAAGCCCGTCCATTGTAGATTGGCAGCTTCAGCTCTGCCCTGCCCACTACAGTAGCCACCAGCCACAGGTGACTACATAAAATTAAATTAAAATTTTACTTTCTCAGTCTTCTGCTTTTTCTTTTTCTTCTTCTTATTGTACCAGGGATTGAACCCACATGCACTTACCACTGAGACACATTCTCAGCTGCCCATGACTAGTGGCTCGCCTATTATTAAGCACAAATGCAGAATATTTCCATCACCATGGAAAGTTCTATTGGATACCTGTGGACCAAAGCATGAGTCCCTTCTCCCCATTCTTTGAAGAGTTCCAGGAACCCCTGCAGGGAATTTTTTGGATGCCATAGGCATATACTTAAAGTCAGGTCATCCCAAATATTATCTCCAAATTTACTATAAATGAAATGCACAGAAAAACTAATGCTGATATGAAAACAGGTGTTAGGATTGCAGAGACTCCAGGGAGATGCACATTATTTCGTGTATACATGACCTTTCTAGGACATCATCAGGAGTTTGGCTTGGAGGGATTTTGATGTAGAAAATGATTCAACTTAAAGCAGAAACCATACAGAAAACAGCTTGCTAGCTTTTGAGAGGGGAAGAAATGAAGTCAACCAGCACCCCAGCAGCAGGCTCAGGGAGATGGGAACTGGCCAGCTGTCAGAGAAGTTGCCAGAAGATAACCCAAGACCTGCTGCAAACCCCAAGAAGAGTGAGCGATTACCGTGTGTCACCGCAGGCTGGGTCAGATGCAATGACCATCGTGGGTCTGAAATATCCCCCTGTTGATTTCTTCCTTCTTCCTCCTCTGCAGCGACAACATGGTAGTTCGTAGCCATTTCCCACCAGTGGGGGCCTGAGTACAAAAGACTGAGTCTAATTTGTGTCATTGGATTTTTTTAATGTATTATTGTTTTACTGTCAAAAGTGGTACTAATAGTATGGACTGAAATGAAGAAAATGGACTTTGGTGGTTCTCCAATATGGGGACAATAATATCTACCTAATAATGATAATTATAGTTAATTATAAGGATTAATTGAGAGATGTGTGAACTCTGGCACTGGGTACCACAGGCCCTAAGCACTTAGGAAAATGTTAACTTGAATAATAAGCATGCTGCATAACTATTGATAGAAAATATTAACATTACTTAGCAATCTTAATACATATTAATCATTTTAATATTTTATTAATTAGAATTTAATTAGGAATGATGAAATTTAAATTGTATTAGTAATAGAATGATTAATAATACTATTAAATATTAGTTCAAATATTGTTAGTATTTTACTTATTCTACAAATGCCGACTGAGCACCCTCTTGGTGTCAGACTGTTCTCAACCCTGAGGAACAGGTGAATGGGAAAATACCCTTGATCTCAGGAAGTAAACAAGTGAGTGAAGGTAGAGTGCCAGATAAGACAATGACAGGTAGTGACACTTCCTCACAAGAGTGATTAACGGGAGTGCGGAGTGTCACAGGAGTATCACAGGCGAGGAGTGGACATTGGTGCTACCTGCTATGATAGGAAGCCAGGAAATGCTCTTTAGTGATATCAGTCAAAATGCTTGGAATGTGTAGAAGAAAAATCCGATTCAAATAATTTCAAAAAGATGATGTATTGGCTGACAGTAAGAAGTCTCCAAGTGGAAAGGCAGCAGGATTGTGTACCTCCACCTCAGGCTCAGTCACAGCATAAGGACCCCACTTCCTCAGTCTTCCTGCCTGTCCATTTTCAGGGTCTCAGCTCAGACTTTCTCCTTGGAGCTGCCCAAGCCCCATCATCACATCTGAGTTAACATGCAGAGGAAGAAGAGGGCCTTTCCAAGGTGCTCCAAGACATTTCCTCCCACATGAGTCAGAATTGGGCTAATGCCCACTAAGGTGCGCCAACTTCTGTAAATAGATATGAAATATTAGGATTTGCATCAAGAGGAAAGCTGAGGTTAGGCACTCATGTAATAAGAGAAAAACCAAAAATGTTATTGATAAGATTCAAAGTAGAATAAGAATAACAACAATTTAAAATAAATATTTGCTAATGAGAAGGATGGGTTTATTTTGAAAGGATAAAAATTAACTGGATTGATAACTTTTGTTTAACTGGGGGTCAAAGTTGTATTCTTCCTTGCGGGGAGGGGGAGATAATATTTTGTTTAAATGGGAGTCACAGTTATTTTCCCATCAGCAAAATGGATTGCAAATGTTTGTTCGCGAATGCTGGTCTGTAGTGAGGTTTTACATATTTCATCTTTGAAAATGTCTCCATTCGGAGAGGTGAACTGTGTGACCTCAAGAGGCTTTCCATTGATAGATTTGCCTGGGTTCTCCTGTTATGCAGAAACAGAGTCAGAAAGGAAATGAACTGACTTACCTATGTCCCAATATAACTTTATCTGTGGACCGTAAAACTTGCAGTTTATGGAATTTTCATGCATAAAATATTCTTTTGTTTTTTTCAACTACTTAACAATGTTAAGTTGGTAGACATTCAACAGTCAAAGGAGAAGAAATTTCTGGGCTGAGGGACATGTAAATGCAATGGTCCTGAGACAGGGATAAGTCTGGAAGGTGTGCTCCTCATCCAGGAGCAGAGAGCAGGAGGGGAAGAGAGGCCAGAGATGAAGGTGGGGAGTGGGACTGAGTTTTCCAGTACAATGGAAGGAGCCCCAGAGACCTCATCTGTGCACAACCACCATAACCAGTGAACATTTTACAGGAAGTTGATATTAGATCCTCATCGCTCACCTTGCACAAAAATCAAATCTAAACGGATCAAAGAATTCGAAATTACACCAGCTACCATACAACTGCTAGAAGAAAAATTAGGAACAGCAATTCAGCAAGTGGGAGCTGGCAAAGACTTCCTCAATGAGACTCCCAAAGCGAAAGAATTAAAGTCAAGAATTAATGAGTGGGATGCCATTAAATTAAAAACTTTTGCTCAGCCAAGGAATTAGTTAAAACAGTCAAGTGACAAGGTATAGAGTGGGAGAGAATCGTGGCCTGTGATCCCTCTGACAGGAGACTAAGAACTCAAAAAACTCAATAACAAAAATACAAACAATCCAATCCATAAAAGGGCCAGAGAGCTAAACAGAAACTTCTCAACAGAGGACATTCAGCAAGACAATGAATACATGAGAAAGTGCTCTAAATCATTGGTAATCAGAGAAATGCAAACCAAACTACCTTAAGATTTCACCTCACTCCAGTCAGACTGTCAAAGATGAAGAATACAAACAATAACAAATGCTGGAGGGGTTGTGGGGAGATAGGAACACTAGCACACTGTTGGTGGAATTGCAGACTGGTCCAGCTGCTCTGGAAAGCAGTGTGGAGATTCCTCAAAAAATTAGGGTTGGATCCACCATATGATCCAGCTATTCCTCTTCTGAGTATTTTCACAGAGAAGTTGGAATCAGCACATTACAGCAACACAGCAAAATCAATGTTCATAGCAGCTCAATTTTATAGAACCAATCCAGATGCCCCTCAGTAGTGGATGAATGGATCCAAAAGCTCTGATACACACACACACACACACACACACACACACACACACACACACACAGTTCTACTCAGCTATTAGAAACAATGATATTGCAGCCTTTGAAGGTAAATGGATGGCAATGGAAGAAATCGTGCTGAGCAAAATTAGCCAAACCCAGAGAGTCAAAGGCCAAATGTTTTTCCTCATTTATGGTGGCTGGAACTAAACCCAGTCTTGGGGGAAAGGTAGTCAAACTCATGTATTAGACCCACCAAAAGCATACCAACACATAATCTAGGGGAACCATAGGCATGTAGGTGGGGGAACAAGGAAGGAAGAGGTGGGCTGGTGGGAGAGGTAGGGAGGATAAGGAGGCTCTAGAGAGACAATCCCCAATGTAATGTAACCTATGCATCAACCCTGTGAGAAGTCAAATGATACAACATCATTTAATTCTGGAAAATTTACAATCATACACACACACACATACACACACACACACACACACACACATTTATATCTCTTACAGGGGTATAAAATAGAAAAATCAAGAGACAAGGGAGTGGACAATGTGGGGGAAACTCTGATTTAAGACCAAATGCATATCATATTGTCACTTCATATGCATTTAAGATTCTTTGACAACTACTTAATAAAAATTAAAAAAAGAAAAGAAAAAATAGTGAAATGAATTGTAAGAAAAATGCAATATGTCAGTATTTATGAGATACAATTGCAAGATAACTGCATAAGATATTTGAATAAGCTATATTGCATGCCTTTACAAAAATGTACATGTTTAATCCTATTGTCAATTATATCTAAAAATAACAAGAGGTGATAGGAAGTGAATGGAAGGGGAAATGTTGGAACTGAGTTAAAGCCAGGTATGCTTCAAGCATTTATGTCACTGTATATACGATAGTCATGTATATAAGAAATGCTCTTCATAGGTATAAGAATTATGTCATTGTATTTGGATATTTTAGAAAAATATAGGACTGAGAAATTGAGGCAAGGGATCTGGGGAATGGGAGGAGGGAGGTAGTGGGGGTTGGGGGGCAGGTATTGACCAAATTGTATCGCTGTATTGTGTGCATCTATGAATATGTTACAATAAATCCCATCATTATGTACAACTGTAATGCACCAATAAGAAAAGAGAAAATTGACCTAAGGACACACAGCAAATAATGAAGTATTTATGCAGGAAAATCTATTACATTTTGGTAAGAAAATAAATTTGGGTAAGAAAAATGGTAGCCCATGACACTTGAGGCAGGACGCACTCTCTTCTTCCTTTTCCATCACTGCAGCTCCACATTGTGGGATTTAACTTCTAGAAGAATGTTGCCAATGCCGGCCAAGAAGACCAGAGGCCACCAGGCCGGTCCAGCACCTGCCTGTCAAGCAAGATGTCCCTCTGAGAGAAGGAGACCACTGTCCCTGCCCCAGCCTTGGAGAAAGGACTCAGATTTTACCCAAAAAGAGGGCACAAAAAGAAAGTTCAGTAATTATCTCCAAAGGAACCAACTGTTTGGAAAAGAATGCTTGGGAATTTGAAGGTTCAACATGCTGTATTTCCTAGGGGCACTAAAGCCAATTACCACAACTGTGGCTTAACCCAGCAAGTCCCAACTTTTCCATTCGGCGTATATTTCAAGAAAACTGACACAGGTATGTTAAAATAGTTTGAAAACAATAATCTGGAGCTTACCTTAATCATTATATGAATATTCTCATAATTATGCTTATTGCCTAATATATTCATATTATTTTGATTATATTATTATACATATTATATAATTCTTTTGTATTATATATTACATTTAAGATTTTACAGGTGTTCCACATATGGGAAGGTGGAACAAAAGGGGCTAAAATAGTATAAATTTATTCTCTCATACTCCTCAAGGTCAGCGGTCTAAACTCAAAGGGTCCATGAGTGTGCTTGGGGACTCTAGGCATGGCCTCCGCTCCTCAGCTCTTCTGGCTTCTGGTGCTGCTAACAGTGCCTTAGTGCTGCTTGGCCCGTGGCTGGAGCCCTGGAATCTGCTTCCATGTTTTAGATCCCATTGTTTCTTCTCTTTGTCTCTAATCACTCTCAGCCTCTTTTTCTTCATGGAATGGGTCTCTTTGACTTTATCCTACTTAATTAACCATTCTGAATACATAGATTTATGGTCATTTTTTTCTTTTTAAAATTGCTTTTGAGAAATTTTCAGCCATTATTTCTTCAAATACTCTTTCTGTCTTTCTCTCTGGGACTTTCAGTATGCACGTGTATAAGTAAATTGGACTTCATCAAAAAGTAACACTTTTTTGCTCAAAGGACACCATCAAGAAAGTAAAAGGACAGACAACCCACAGAAGAAGAGAAAGACATTTCCAAATCATGTATCTGATAAAGGGCTTGCATTGGAACATTGGAAAAACTTTTACAGTTTCCTAAAAAAATAAATGACTCAAATTGTGGGCAAAAGTTCTGAATAGATATTTCTCCGCAGAAGATGAGATGCACATGGTCAATGAGCGAATAAAAAGATGCTCAGTCTCACTAGCTTGGGAAACACAGATCAAAACCATGGTGCCATTTCACACCCGTGAGGCTGACTGTGACTGAGAGACGTGCGTCTGGAAGATCGTGAAGAAACTGGAGCCCTCACATGCTGCTGGTAGAAATATAAATTCTGCAGACTCTTTGGAAATAGTCCAGGGGTTGGCTCCAAAGTTTCAACACAGGATCACCATAGGAACCTGTAATTCCGCTCCTGGCTTTATACTTAAGGAAAATTAAAACATGTGCACAAACTTGTTCCCAGATGTCCCGAGCAGCATTATTAATGACAGCCAAAAAAATGGAAATAACCCAAATGTCCCTCAGCTGATGAAGAGATGTACATCATATAGTGTGTGCACACCATGGAATGTTTTCAGACCTGAAGTACTGATAGGAAACTATAACATGGCTGGACCTGGAAAACGTCACGCTAAGTGGGGGAAGCCAGTCACCAGAGACGACACAGCATATCGGGATTCCAGCTATATGAAATGTTGAAACGGGCAACTCTGCAAAGACAGAACGTGCATCAGTGGTTGTGAAGGCTGTGAGTTTGCAGAAATGAGGAGTGATCGCTAATAGGTGCAAGGTTTCTTTTTGGGGTGATGGAAATATATGAAAATTGATTGCATAACTCTGTGGACATACTAAATCTAATTGAATCACATGTGTTATATGGGCAGCTTGCATGGCATGTGAATTATAATCTCAATAAGGTGGATATCTATATGAGACCAGAGATGCAGGCATGGAAAGGTCAGGTGGATCCTGCAAGGTACTGCAGGCCTCATTGGGAGGTTTTGTTCTACTTCAGGTAAACAGGACATTGGAGGCTTCGAAGCTGGAAAGTGATATCTTATTTACTTCGCTAAAATATTACTATTTTCTTCTTGCTCATATTAATAATATTACTCCCAGGGCTGGAGCGGTGGCTTGGCAGTTACGGCGCTTGCTTGGCGTGCACGAGTACACAGCTTCAAACCCCACCACCCACGTACACAACTAAGTGTTAGAGGAACGAAAGCCATGTGAAAAACTCAATAAAAAATGATTCTCTCCTCTCTCTCTGTCCTTCCCTCTTAAAAAAGGAATATTATTCCCAATGTCACTATTCTCTTGACTTTACAGTTTGGGTAGGATGATGAATTCATTAAATGCCAGTTTGGTAACTTTTATTTTAAATGTTCCATGTATTACCATGGATATAAACATTTATTAAAATATGTTTTAATGGATGTTAAGGAGTATGAAAGGTGATAAAATAAGGAGCTTGTCTTAGTATGTTTTTCTGTTGCTATAATTTAATACCAGAGATCAGCTAAGTTATAAGGAATAAAGTTTTATTTTGCTTATGGAGGCTGGGAAGCCTAGCAACATGACACTTACGTCTGCTCTCTTGCCCTTGGTAGAGGACAATGCATGGCTAGACACAGCAAGCATGCTAGCATCTTTTTTAAAGCCACTATCGCCATTACGGGGTCCCACTTTCATGAGTTCATAAATTCATGATCTCCCTAGGGCCCTACCGTCATATGCTGTAAACATGATTTTGAGATTGTCTCCAACACACCAATTTTGAGGTGCAAACATTCAAGCCATAGGAGGGCAGAATAAGAATTCCAATCCTAGAACTAAAACTGAACCTTATAGGTGTTGGTCTAAAACAGGGGTCTGCAGAAAAAGTGGATGGACTTTTGGTCTAAGAAAACCAATGCCATAAATATAATACGGGCATCATTTCTCATCCACTGTTTTCCCAGGTTTTGGCAAGGAAACCAAACACTGATGCAGGTAAGTGTGCTGATGAAATCCCCTCTGCACCTTGAAATGGGTAAAGGTCTTCCTTTTCTTTTTATGGGGTAGGGTATACCAGCATTTATAGGGACGAGCCACTTCTGTATGTACAGATTGGGTTGGAAGAAACACTAACAATGATGTCAGTAGTTCTAAACAGTCACCTTTATTAAGCTTAAACTCAGTGCGTGGATTTGCATACAGCGTCTCCTCAGGTGATTACTATTATTACCAGCAGCTGATCCATAGGGAAACCAGGCTCTCCACAAGGAAATTGCCCAAGCTCACACGATGTCCTGCTGACCCCTGAAGGGCACTTTTGGGGATAATATGCTATCACAACAACAGCCCTCCCTCCTCAGGGAAGTGCTGGAGCTAGCAGCCACAGATGGTTGTTGTAAAGGAGTCTCGCATGGCCACAGAGGAAAGAGAAGAAAGAGTCTGAAGAGCTTTTGCACCCTTCTGCCAAGGTCAAAGTCCCCCTAGGATTCTTTCTACCAGAACTGCTTCCACCTGTTGGGTGCCTGGTGGCCAGGAGAGCTTCCCAAGCCAGTGTGTTCCATCCCAATTGGTGACCTCCAGGTGAAATGAGTTTCCAACAGCAGACATCAGACTCAGATTCCAAGGTGGAACACAGGCACCCCAGGTGATTCTTATGGAAATGAATGTGCTATAAATACTGGAACAGAAGTCTCTCCCAGAGGAAACCCAGCAGACACGGATGCGGTACTGGCTGGTGTTTTGATGGACAGCGTCCTCCAACTGGGCTGTTTTTTGGAAACGGGAATCTGGTGAGTGGTCAAACTTTGCTCTTTGAGGATGACACGTTGGGAGGTAGTGAGAAAAGTGGGGAAGGGGTGAGTTTTATTTGTTTTTCCATCCTTAACACAGACCCCTTCAATGTGAGCACTGCTCTTCTGTGATAAGCTGAATAAGCTCCCCTAAAAAGAAAAAAAAATCTATGTCCTAATGCCTAGAGATAGACCTTAAATGGCAAAGGCATTTTGCAAATGTAGTTACAGTTACGGATATTAAAATGGAAGATTATCCTAGTAACCCTGGAGCATCCCGTGAGGTGAACCCATCTGATCAGTTAAGTGTTTAAAGGCAGGAAAAACTTTCCTGCCTAAATTCACTGAGAATCCACAGAGTAAGAAGAGGCAAGAGGGAGTTGAAGCAGCCGAAGGTCTTTCCCCCTGGCTTTTCCTTGATTTAAGAAGCAGGAAGGGAGTTTCGTGCTCAGGTGCAGGTGGCCTCTAGGAGCTGGGAACAGCCCGCACTGACAGCCCTTGAGGAAAAGGGAAGCAAACTTCCAGGAACCAAGCCGCCCAACAACTGGAGTGAGCAAGGAGCCGAGTCTCCCCTGGAGCCTCCGGAAAGGATGACAGACAGCTCTGTGGGCACCTTGGGTTTAGCCTATGTCACATAATACTTCTGAGTTATTTTGTCAGCCACTCAGCTTGTGGCAATAAAGTACTGCCACGAACTGATACATCTTAGAAATTAAAATGTGCTGATTAGTAGCTGGTAACAAAGTGGTCCAGGTTGGAGGAATCACGGGGAAAAGACAGGGGTGGGGGAGAGGGGCTTGAAATGGGAGGATCAGGAGCATGCCCATCTACATTGGGGGTTACTGTGAGTCTCAGGTCATACTCTTTTCTGCTTAATCTCTAACTCCTAAAACAGGGATTGGAAAGGAAACTGAGGCCACTATGAAGGGAGCTTTCCTTGACTTGTTCTCAAAGCGGGTGTGGAGAGGGATCCCTCTGTCTCAAGTGAGCTGTGCCATTACACAATTGGCATAGCCCAAACATATTTGTCTTTCCACAATCACAAGGTTTATTGACTAGTAATAAATTCACAAGCCACATCGCTTTCATCAGTTGCATTTTATTGAGTATCCATGGATTACTTAGGATAAGCTGGGTAATCACAGGTTCTTTTATTCCAATCTTAATTACTAACATCTTAATTACTAAATCTCAATCACACCACACACACACACACAAAATCTCGATTACAGAATGGCTAAGAAAGGGTAGTCACAGGGGTTGTGCAGGTGGTACCTGAGAGCAAAGGCAGAAAGAAAATACAAAGGCAAAAGTGTCCCTGCAGGTGGCCAGGTGAGATTGTCTACCAGGTGGAGAACTTGAGGGTGCAGAGCTATCCCGGTGGGGAACTTACTCTAGGCCCCAGGGCCAGACAGCAGGCAATTTTGTCAAGCAGGGAGACTGCGCCTGGGGACAGAGTTGGAGGTTCCTTGCTTCTTGATGAGACGTGTTTGCTGGATAATCTGATGACAGATGGGTGTTGACAACCAGTCTGGGAGTGATTCTTTTATGGATTTCAGGGGAAGAGGTTGCGTTTGTTGAGACTGATGAACTCATGGGCCTGGTTTTTCTGCATGCATGCATGCATGTGCTTCTGATCTATTCAGTGAGTTCATAGGTGGTCATTTTTATTAACATAATTAGTCAGTTTGTGCCTTGTGGTTGTGCTGTGCCGATGGTGGTTGTGCATGCTCTCCCCGTACAAACAGGGTGTACAGTCATATTCAAAATGGATCGACTCATGGAAAACTACTGCTTTGCATAATAGAGTAACTCGTTGCTAGGCACAGCCTGAAAACTGCTATTTATCTTGGTGCTCTCCAAACCCTCCCACTGCAAAGAGGATCATGTCAGGGCCCAGGACGTTGTGAGTCCTGAATTTTCCTGCAAGGGCAGGAGCCTGGGGCCAGGGAGTGGACTGTGTTGCCCTGGGGTGCAGTTCAGGAGTGTGCGTTTCACAGAGGTACAGCTAGCCACTGAGGGTCTGGGTGAACCCTCTGCTTTCTCCAGAGTTCCTGCAGCATTCAGGGGGCCAAGGTCATTGGCTTGTGCCTTCAGATACCTGTTCTCTCCTCTCTGGTCCTCTTGAGTTATTCTTAGAATCATTGCCTTTGTGTCTTCCCTGCCCTGTGTTTATCATGAGTGTTCCTTTTCCCAGAGGGGAATAAATGCATTGTTTAATTTATGAGGATATAATACTATAATAGTATATTCCTTTGCCTGGAATGTATTCTTAAGTATTACCTCGCTCTGTGCTTTAATTGAATTGGATAGAGACAGCACATTGCAATTGTTAAGGTTAACGACCCAATGATTTACAAGACAAGGCACATTTACTGGCAAATAGATTTCAGTAATTGTTCTGCTCCATGAGAATAACGGTTTGTGCATTGATTCTCCATGTCCTGGAGCTAGGGCTTACCGCGAGAAGACAGGGCCCAGGATCCTGGGGAGCTACAGAGGAGCCTGCCCAGGATCAGTGTGAAGACCAGACCCCATAAGCTCTTTTTGCTAAACAATTTGGCTCAGAAAAGCCCTCAGGTGCCCTCAGGTGGACAGAATGATGTTATCGTGATGGAGATGGCTCAGAGCCCCGCAGGTGCCAGAACTAAACAAAAGACATGAAGCCCACAAAACTAATATAAGTTCATTTTTACCAACTTTATTGAGGTATTATTGACAAATTAAAAAAACCTATGTATTTAGGGTCTCCAGCATGATGCTTTGATGTGTCTGCACTGTAAAATGATTACCAGGAGCAAGCTAATTAATACATCCATCCCCTCACGCAGATACCACTTGTGTGTGTGTGTAGTTAGAACATTTGAGATATACTTAGCAAATGTCACGCATATGTTATTATTGACTAATGTATTGGGTCTCCAGTAGCAATGCCTCTTTTACCTGCAAGTTTGTGTGCTTTCTCTGACACGCAAGAATCATTGGTACCACATGATGTTTGGATACATGTACAACATTGTGTAGTGCTCACATCAGGGTAAGCACATCTGTCTCTTCAAATCATTTCTTTACAGAGAAAATGTTCGAAATCCTTTCTTCTAGCTGTTGGGAAACACACAGTACCTTATCTAGTGGCATCCTACTGCGTCAGGTTCTCTCTCTTATCTAACTGTGAAAGTTTGTACCCATTAATCAAAATCTCCCCTGACTTCCGTCTCCAGTCTGAGAACTACCATTGGGCTGTGTCACTGTCAGTTTGACTGTTGAGATTTTCTGCACATTAATGAGGTCTACTTACTTCTCTTAAGATAATGTTCCTCAGTTTGTCCATGTTGTCACAAGCAGCAGAAATTACTTTTTAAGGCTGAATAGTGTTCCATTGTATGCATCATTCATAGACGTATCAATACATCTGTGGATAGGCACTTGGGGTGTTTCTATACCTTAGTTATTGCGCATTAAGGTTTCGATGAACAAGGGAGGGCAAATATTAATGTAAGCCTGTGTTCTAATGTAAGAAAGACAAGCTACACCTGATATTCTGGACATTTTCATTGGGGATTAATTTAGGCATATTTAAGCCATAAATGAAACAGTTTGGGGAAACAGTTTGACTTCTTTACAATAAAATCTTAAAATTGTGTTTGGAGGTAGATTCAGTAGTCGGGCTCGCTACATTGCTGTCCTGATGCCCTTGCTCGGTGTGGTCTGCAGCTGCAGAATTGCCACTGGCAAAGGGACCACTCCAAACATTGCTCCATAAGTCTGTGCCTTTTTCTTTCCTTATATCTCTGAGGATATTGCTAAGAGACTTCAAATTTTCTTTCAAGGATGTCTCCAATTACTGATCATTAACTGTGACAGGAGCTCAAATGAGGAAGGCAAAGAGGATCTGATGAAGGACCCTGGAGAGAGAAAGGCGCTGGGCCCCTCAGTGCCACATGCTCCCCAGGGCTCCCAACTCAGTGGCCATCTGGGAATGAAGGTCCTGTGGATGGTGGGTTCATGTCCTCTTGGAGTTGAAAAATGACACCGAGGCACATGGAGTGAAAGGCTAGAAAGAAAGGACTCCTCCAGGAGAAGGGATTCTCGGGGCCGAGAACTCGAAGAGGGGGTCCGGCCCGTCTTAGAGCCTCTCAAGATTCTCCCCCTTCGGTAAATCATCACTTTCCCTCTCCCGTGCTTAGGAGCAGGGCGCAGAAGCTCTGGTCTGATCCAGTCCTTTGTTCTGGGCCCATGAGCACCTTCATCAGCTAAGGAGCTGCCTGAGTCTTAGCAGGGTTGGGGTGGGTGTAACAGTGACACTCTTTGCCCTCTTAGAAAAAATGACTGTGAGCCAATTTCCTCCTTACTGACCCCCAGCATTCTGCCTATACTGACTGCCTAACTTCCCCCATTGCACTGCTCCCCCTTACATCCATTCCATGCTTGGAAAAAGGTATTGAAATGAATCAAGACACATGAATAGCAAGTCCATTGCTTGCCCAAGAATATTATTTGTTTCTGTATATATAATGCATGTATGTGGACACATATATGTTGTATGTGTATGCATATATACAGTGCACAATATTTTTACACATGCATATATGCATATATAACTTAGAGGTAAGTACATAATATACATGTATGCACATACAACATATATGCACACATGTACACACACATAAGTATATAAAACCCCAAGGTCACATTGGACAGGATGTTGAAAAAGATAGGATATGAGAAAAGATCAGCAGAACAATGTCCCATTGAAAGATGTCATTAAAAGCCATCAAAGTCAGTTTTGCTGGTGGAATATAATGTAAGAATCATGTTTTACTTTCTAAAACACTGTAAAAAATTGTGGGGTGTCATACTTAAAAGTCAAGATCTACAATGTACATTCATAGTTTCAATTAGAGGAAATCAAGGTAGACCCACCTCTCAATTGAAGAATTGGAAGATGACTGGCACCCTCTGGTCATGGGACCTCCCTTCCCTCCCAGCCAGAGTGCTCTGCTCTCAGCGATGATTCCCCTTGTGAGAGATGCGTGTCCCTACCTCTCTAATAGCAGAGCTGTGTGTACTGCGAGTTCATCCCCTCCTGTGTTTTAAGGATCATGTGTAGCTTTCCAGCCTAGGCTACAGCTGTTTGAACCACTCTATAGTTTACGGGGTGCCGTAGAGGGCACCGTTGCTAGCTTTGCTGGGCATGTCTCATGTCACGCAGAAGCAATCGAGCTCCAAATTACCTAGGGGTGGGTGGGCCAGTTCACAGGCCATGTGCTCATTCGGTTTCACAGCCTAATGCAATTTACTTTCCAAAGTGCTGGTACCCCTTTTTACTCCCACCAGCAGTAAATGAGACTGCCCCTTGCCCTGCGCTTTACTAATGTTAGAAATTCGTAGAGTTCTTAGGTTTTGCTTATCTGATGATTTAAAGGGCATTGTGTTGCTGTTTCAGTCTGTAATCACTCTAGCTTGCTTACAAGGTTAAGCGCCTTCTCCTGTTTGTTTCTTCTGTGGAAAACATTTTCATGACCTTTCTCATCTTTTTTCTGTTGACTTTTGTTCTTGGTTATTAACTTGGAGGAGTTGTTTATACGTTCTTAGTTAGCGTTGTCCAACAGAAATACTTTGCAAGCCACACAAGTAATTTAAAATTTTCTGGCAGCTGCATTGAGAAATTAAACTGGTTAAAAAGTTTTAATAATTCACTTTGTTTTCTTTAGGCACATCTTGATAAATAAGATGTATTCAACTAGTGCCAATGTGAAATTATTAATGAGGTCTCTGAAATATGGGGTGAATCTTCTGCTCCTGGCAAATCTTGATTTGTGTTGGTCACATTTTATTTTGCTCACTAGCCACATGTGCGTCATGGATAAAACATGGGATAACGTGTCTAGAGTCATCTCCCTTGACAAAGGTACTTCCCTCCAATGTGCTGCTTGCGTTTCGTGTGTGTGTGCGCGCACGCGCGCGTGCACATGCGTGATCTCTTTTTACCAATAGGAGCACTTCGTTGAACCTAATCATAGTTGATAAAACTTTTTTGCTACTTTTTTGTATCTTACAGAAAAGATCATTCTCTGTGCCGAGGTGATAAAAATGCTGTTTTTGTTTTGTCTGAAAGTTTAAAGTTTTATCCTTTATGTTTAAGGTCTTGATCCACACGGATTTGATTTTTCTGTTTGAGGTTGACTCGTTGCGTTTTCTGTTGCTGAGAGTCTATTGATTCATAGACCCAATCCCAAAGGTTCCCACCTCCAAATACCATTAACATATGAATTTGAAGATTAACTTTTTCACCCATGAAATTGATGAGACACATTCAAGACATCGCAGGGGTAAACATTTAATTTGAACAGTCCATATAGATAATCAGTTATCTAGCTATATAATAGTCCCTTCTTGTCCCACTGTTGTTCTGCATGCAACTCTGTGACGAATCAGATCTCCATGATAGATGTAAATATATTTTGGACTGTTTTCCATTTGTCTTGTTGAAATACCATACTGTTTTAATTACTTTAGCTTTAAAGTAAATCTTAGTATCAGATGCCAAAGTCCCCAGCTTGCTGCTTTCTCAGGGGTTCCTTGGTATACTTGAGCTTTTGCTTTCAGATAACAAATTTTAAATTTTGTCTTGGTCTGTGAAAATGCTTGGCTCCTGCATTCTGATAGATGCAGTGTTAACTCAGATGAGCTATTTTGTATCTGAGTCTTGTCCTCATCTGTAAAGTGAGAGTAACAGTGCATATTTTATAGCATTGTTTGATAATTACATGATGCGTGTAAAGTCCCTGGCACAGTGGCAATTTTCAACAGGCACGCGAGTGGCTTTATTACTGTTACAGCTGAGATACAGGAACCGTGCAGTAGAAACTGCTGAAATCCCAACAGGGAGGCTGGATTTGAGCTGTGCAGGACTGCAGCCGAGAAGCTGCAGACTTCTTGCCACCTGTGCCCTCCCATTTTTGATGCAGGCTTCTGTGCTTAACATTAACGATGCATAGGTGGAGGGTTCTATACTTTACAAAACGGTATCTCATTTAGTCATGTTTGGATTGTGAAGGAAGCTTGAGGAGCAAGGTATTCCACACTTTTCATAACTATATCATGGTATGCTCTTATGTCATATATATCTTGCAAAGAATGAAAACGGAAAAGCAAGTTTGCATGCACAAATTTGTAAATATCTGAGACTGGAGTTAGAACCAAGGCTTGGGAGATCTGGAATGAGAGATCATGAAGATTAGGTATCTATGTAGACATCTAGATGTCAACCATCAGCCAACATAACATTTGATGGTGGGAGTAAGGGGAGGATTGTCAAGTAAAATATAGAATATCAGCTAAATTTTTTTCTTAAGGTTTAATCTTCTTGTGTTGCCTGAATTGCTCTTGAAATCCTGGGATCAGGTGATCCTCCTGCCTCCCGAGTAATTGGGATTACAGGCATATGCCACTATGCCCAGCTTATTAGCTAAATTTGAATCTCAGAGAAGCAATGAATCTTTTTATTTTTTTTTAAGAGAGGGATAGGGTGTGTGAGAGAGAATCAATTTTAGTTTTTCACATGGCTTTCATTGCACCAATACTTCATTGTGTATGTGGTGCTGGGGTTTGCACTCATGTACTCGCGCATGGCAGCCAAACGCCATAACTGCCAAGCCACCACTCCAGCCCTGAAACAATGAGTCTTTTCTCTAGCATAAGTAATGTCCCAAATATTACATGGGATATTCTTATAATACAAATCATTCTTTTTTCTGAAATTCAAATATAATTGAGTATCCTTTTTTCATTTGCTAAATCTGGCAACCTTACGTGGGGGCTGTTGCTGGTACCTCTTAAAATTGGGTGTGCACGCCAGTGTGTTAGTGTAAAAATCATTCTTTGTATGATCTGATCTCTTCATTTGGCAAGTGCGGACATCGAGATCCAGGGCTCAGAGTGTAATCACAGAAGGGGACAATTCTCAATTCTGTGTTGCAGCACTTGGGAATGTGCAAAAACATATGGTTGACTTTTCCTGTCTCCTTTATCCAAGAGAGGGAGACCCCTTTACCACATCAACCCCAAAACTTTATCGAGTAGTGATCAGTTCCTGATCACTGGGTGAGTGTCTTGTCATGTAGGGAGTTTTGCCCAGGTCTGAAACACTCAGGATTCTGGGAGGCGTCATTGAAGGCTACAGGGGAGAGTGGCAGGTCCCTCGAGGGCCTCTATTGAAATGGCAGTCTTGTCAAAGCCTTTGGTTACTATGGTGATAGCGACCAGAGAAGCAGATAAAAGCGCAGAAATCTTCAGATTAAAAAAGAATTACAAATGATGAAGGGGAAGACGAGAGTAAGAGATGAGGAAAGCTATTGCGGTTCGCTGGCATCTGGAGGGCGGAAGGGCATAAATGCAGACAAGAAGAAAGAGTCTGCTGGGAGAGGCAAGTGGCATAACAAGACTTCATATCAGAATGTTTTCTAAAACGAGGACTCTGAGGCTGAGCAAGGGCTCCCATGGGCCTCTTAGACTGATGAAGAGTCCCCATGTTCAAGTCATTTAAAACCAGAACAGAACAAAGCAATTGAAAGTGAACAGTGGGGATCGTCTCCCCAAAACCTTCTGGGAGGGTCTTTGTGATCTGTTCCTTCTCCTGATGCCCACAAATCACTGATTCATTTGAAAACATGATGGCTGAATCTCTCAGGGAACCAGAACTTGAGAATTTAATTGAAAGTAATCTTTATACAAGGGAAGCATGGTCTAGAAATTTATTGTGTGTATTTTTTTTTAATCGAGGATAAGGTGAGCAACGAGTCTCAAAATCCTTACCAAGCAAAAGCATTGTTTCAACCTTAATAAGCTGGTACTATTTCTAACCTCTACTTTCAAGTTATTTCTGTGTGCCACTCGGATGATTATGTCTATTTGACTTCATTTTTCTAACTAAACAGTCTTTCGGGAAATAGATCTCTTGGCTTACTCCAAATCTCTAAATAAACATCCCAAGTATCTGCGCACTATAAAAAGAGCTCCTCTACGCTGCTGATCCAAGGCATGAAAATTGGCCCCTCACCCCCGGTGCTACCGTTGCCCGGCCTGGATGACCTTCCCGAGGCTTTGGCTGAAAATCTGAAAAACAACCCAGCTGCTGTGGAGTAGCAATGGGTGTGGGTGCACATCAGATAAATGGTGGTTTTTCTTCCACTGCAGAGGGCCTCACAGGAGATGAATTACACACGCGCTCTACCTGTTAACAGGCTTTGATTGCTGTTGCATTATTTTCCTACATCTGTAATAGATGTTCCTTTTTTTTTTTCCAGGCAATTTTGTCAGCAGCTATTATCTTTTGCTTTGCACCTTGCTCCCCCTCCCTGCAATGAATTACCAAGTATTGTCGATTCCCACACCGCTTTCCCCTCCTTCCCTACCTCTCCAGTCCCATTGGCTCTGCCCTCTGGCCTCCCAGCTCCCTGCCATCTATTGTACATGCTGCGGCTACATGAAACTTCCCAAAGCAGAGCCTTGATCCTATTGCTCGCCTGCTCAGAAACTGCCAATAGCTCGCTGTCTTCTATGAGGCTCTCTCAAACATTCGTCATCCCACCTCCATTATCTTTGCTATTTCCCTCTTCCGTCTGTGCTGTTGTTTACTCTGTATTTATCTTTAAATGGACTCCCTTTTTTTTGAAACTTAAATGTATTCTGAAAGGAAACTTTATCTCTAAGTAAATGGAAAACCAGTACCATCTATCATAATAGAAGCTAACTATAAAAATAAATGCAATGAAAACAAAAGTATTTTCTACCTAGATAGTGTTGCCTAAGGCTGCCAGTCCGAGGGTTCCTCTCCTTGTGCCTATAAAGGTAGATGATTGTTCAGTTTCATTTCTTCCTCCAGATCCTTGCCCCACCTTTCTGCCTGTGTCCTACCTTACAGACAAATCAGTGGATTCTTTTAGCTTCTGGTTTCCCGTTGGGCTCAGGCTACGGGGGCCTAGCAGGTTTCAGGAGGGAGGGAAGTGATAGGTACAGGGCTTTTGTTCCCTGGCTCTTCTCTTATAGGGGTCACTGTAGCCTGGCAAAGTCCCCTGATCAAAGATATGCTGCTTACTTTAAGATGAACTGTTCTGTATGATTCTCCCCTGTTTCTTCAGTCCTAGGAATGGTGACAGATGTGCCTTCAATGGCCCTGTGGTTCTCCTACATCCATAGTTGGCCAATAGTCTCTTGGTGACACTTTCCTTGTATTATCCTACTTTGATGTCATATGTCTCCAGTAGAGGACCCTGACTAATGTAGTGATGAATCAGATGTCATGGACTTATCTCAAAGGCTTTATTAAAGACTGAAGGGGACTTGGCTTGATTGGCAGACTGTCCCTGTGCCACCTTATGTGTGTACCCCAGTGAGTAACCTGTGTCCCCCTTCCTGTGGACTAGAGCCCTGCCTCCTGCCTGTGGGATTCAACCTGGGCTGGAGTGTGCCCAGCTTCCCATTCTGTTTCCCTCCACGCATCTTTCTTAAAGACCCATGAACTTGATGCTGCTTCCTATTCTTGCCCCATGAAGCCTCACCTTTGGTCTGTATTTAGGCCATTTCTTCTGCTTGAATAAAACATCTCCTTTGCCACCATGGCAGATTTGGTCACAGTCCAGCAAGGGTTTCATTGGGATGCTTCACTCTCGTTATTATCTGAACTGCTCCCAACTCCCGGGTACTGTGGCCTGAGTGCCTCCTGTAGGATTGGAATTGAACTTCCCCACCCCTCAGCTGAGCCTGGTCTCGCCTCATACACAGGCCAGTCGGCCTCTTAGACCCACCTCTGACAGCCCATGGCCCTTCCTCTGTGGAGCCCATCATTACCCGCTTATTTTATGATTGTGCCTCCTCTCCTGTACTATACTGAAATCTCCACTCATTCATTCATTTAACAAATAGTGATGAAAATCCATAAATTTCCAAGTACATAGTAGATGCTGGATATGTCAACTAATGTAATTCCTGTACTGGGGAACTTAGACCCTAGAGAAAACTGCAACAACCTTTTGAACCCTTTTCCAGAGTCCTGAACTCTAGAGTCCCCGTCAATAATTTATTTATATGGACAGAATTGGGGTTTACTATTTGGGGTAATGCCCTAAGTTTTGAGACCAGCCTTCTCTGAGAGGTGTTTTCCATAAATGGAAGTAGCAGCTAATGGGTAAAAGATGAGCAGGCTGCCTGGAAAAACAGCCCTGACAGCTCACTTCCATCTGTATAGTTGTGGTCTAACACAGCACCTCTGAGCCTCGGTCTCCTTAGCTGGAAAATGGGTTCTCTTGCATACCCTGCTTATAAGGTTAATGTAAGAAGTCAAGATAGTGCAATGGCTTGTGATAGTGCCCAGTACAAAAATAAATGCTCAGTCCATGTCAGTGGTGATTGGGAGGGAAATGATCATTAGCCAATTGAGGGCTGGACATTGGCTCTCCAGGAAAAGGCAAGATTCATATATACTTGAGGTCAACCGGGTGCAAATTTGTGCACAAAATCTTCCAAATGCCAGCACCGTGATGACCCAGGAGTTCAGAGGAAAGTACACAGTAGGTAAGGATCTACCATCATCAGATGAGTTGACCCAGAAAATACAAAGATGTATTCCACTGCAATTCTATGCATGAAACATTTTCCTGTGTTGTAGAGACGAGCTCGGAATACAGAGGATATTCATGTTGTCAATATCTACTGCACTACGTCTGCATTGTGTGCGTAGCAACAGACTGAATTTGCGGATGGTGGAGGTGCAATCTGTGTTTTCAACCCATATGATCACTCTTGCTCTAAGACAGTTTACAACAGGCACATTAACATAATGACTCATCTTTTCCTCTTGATTAAAGAAATGTAATTTATAATCCAGGAGACATTGTAAAAGTAACTCTGCCTTCCCTGATGTTTTACGAGTACGAGATGACAGAAGATGTTAGTTGGTGTGGTTGCTTTGGGTCATTGATCTTCAGTAAGTAGATACACCTCCATTTCAAGAGGAGGAAGAGAAGGTCAAGGAAAATCCCTGTTCCAGCTTCCGAGAAAGGTCCTACCTCCATGGAAACCCATGGGTAACTTTCACCTTATCTCTCTGATGGAGAGACTGAATGTTCTAGATGAGTGTCACAGCTATCTGTTTGAATATCTACCAGCATCGGACAGATGACGTATCTTTTATTAGCTTGTCCTCATAAGAACCCTGAATTAAGAACATTTTTTCCGTTCCATCTTGTGAGCAACCTGAGGTCCGGAGAGATCAAGTGTGTCCACGCCCAAGGAACACTGAGGTGACAGAGAGTGGAGCCAGAATTCAGATCCAGGACTGCGCATGCTTGCTGTCTTTCCTATTGGCTCTCAAGCCACTTGGTAAGGCTGACCTGACATTCAATTGTATGATCCATTATTAACTGGAATTCTCCTTTCATGGCCACTTCAGTGAAATGACTGAAACTGTAAAGATGCCTGAGGTTCTTACATCCTGAAGTCGTAGGAGACACTGAAGAGACATTAGGTTCCTTGTGTGAAGTTTGCAGGTCAGGCACCAGCAAGGGCTCAGACTCTTCCCGTCACTCTGCCGATGTGACTGTGGTTTATGCTGGTGTATTTACTCATTTTCTCATTACCTCTGCTCCATGACGCATGGACCATAACAGAAGCATTCACCTCTATCCACCGGACGCCCAGCAATAAACAACCACTAAATAAACGAATTGCATCAGAATTGGAATATCCACAAGGAACACGCATGATTTAGGCTGTTTATAGGCAGTTTTTTTTTTCTTTTAGGAAAAAGGGGACACAGAAGCAATTTTTATTTAGCTTTTTACATGACTTTCTTCGGATACTTTGTTGTGTGCTTGGTGCTGGGGTTCGTACTCATGCATGCCGGGCAAGCGCCATAACTGCTTAGCCATCACTCCATCCTCTGGTCCTGCATTTTTAACACACTGTCTCAGTTTCTAGAATTTATTCACAGAGCTCTTAGGTTACTAATAAAGTCCTATGGGACATCATTTCTTTGTATGCTGTGGAATACATCACCATGAAATGTTCACAGGACATTTGAAATCTTAATTGGGGCTAGACTAATTGTGTCATTTTGTGTATTGCTTCTGGGCTTTTTCTCAATGTAGAGTGGGATTGTGGCATCTCTTTATATGTGGATGCTTACGGATTCCACGTTATAAGATGGCTGAAATCTCCCATCCTTGGAAACTGTCACTTCATGTGCCCAGGAGGTAAATTCCTGGTATGGATTTTTTTTTTTTTTTTTGAGAGAAGAACAGTGAGAGAGGAAAAATCAGTTTTAGTTGTTCATGTGACTTTTGTTGCTCTGCCATTTCATTGTGTATGTGGTGCTGCTGGGGTTTGAACCTACGTCCTCACGCATGCCAGTGAAGCACTGTAACCACTGAGCAACCGCCAAGCCACCGCTCCAGGCCCCTGCTATGGATTTTTAATAAGTGGACGCACTGAATTTGTGCGGTTACTTGCTTGTCTAGGTGGTAGAACTGAATAGGAGTCTCGCATCTGTTACGGCCCAGAAACTCAGCCTGTGTCTTGCCACGAAACCTGGGGCACTTGTTCTCACACCAGGATAAAAGGGAGGCCTACCCACGTGCCAACAGAGAGGATGGTGCTTCTTGTGAGCTCAGTCACCCCACTTGACAGGGTCCTCTGCCCACTGAAGCACAGTGGATGTGGCCTAGGAAAAGGGCCACTGGAGAGCTCACTTTTCCCTGGTTTGCTGTGACTTTTGCCAACTGAGTTTGCAAGATTGCTCCAGTGCGTTCGTTGCCCCTGAGGGTGTGAAGCAGCTAAGCAGGTCAAAGGTCTGTACGGTCCTGCAAAATAGGCTTGACGGCTCTTCTGGAAAAGCGAGGGGAGCCTCAGTTAGCCATGTCCTCCAGCCACATCCTGGCTTCCATGATGCTGTTTACGTCCCGCTGCACTGGCCTGCTCCTGAAACTTGTGTCGCATACCCAGACCTCATGGTGCCATTGCTCCCTAGCCCCTCTCCTTTGCTTGAAGTCAAAAGAGCTGCTCAGATGAACCTCAGTGTTTGAGACCGCAGGTAACTTTCACATAGGGAAATGTTCTTTATTCTGAAGCGGGTGACATATTTGCTGCGATTTCTGGGCCTGCAGTGAAACCCAGGGGTTAGGATGTAGGGAGAAGAGACTGTTGTCTGATCCCTTTATGCATACCTCCCTCTCCAAATGGGGACCTGGGTGTAGGCAGGTCAGTAAATGCGCTAGAGAGACTGTGCTGTAAAACAGGAGGAGCAGCACCTGCTTTCCTGGGTTGGCCCAGGATCCCTGAAAGGAAGCACACTGAGCTAGCAGAGCCCTGGCAGCTCAAGGCCCCTCTGTGCAGTCCCTGTCACCCCACCCAGGGTTGATCAGAGGTTCAAGTGCCCGTGTGTGGAGGAGGAGGAGCCCTACAATCTGAAGGGTATGAATAGGTTTAAGGAGCCAGGACCCGGTCACATCTAGATCACACTCAGGCAGGCTATAGAAGCTAGAGTTCCAAAACGACTGCCCCTTCAGTGAAGGTTCTTGTGCAACATGTCTTCAGAACCGACATGGTGGTTTCTCTTGGGCCCAGAACGTTCCATGTGTGGCTTCTTTAACAATGAAAACTGCAGTACTTCAGTTTTGATACTCAAACATGCTTTTTAAACTGTTGTGATGACATACACAAAACATTGCCATCTTAACCATTTCCCCTTTTTTTAGAGGGGGAGGAGGTTAATTTTCTGTTCATCTGGTAATTTTTGTTTTGTTATCTCCTCACTTAGTTGTGTATGTGGTGCTGGGGTTTGAACCCAGGTCCTCACATGTAGCTCATCCTTTCCACCTGTTTCCTCTGGCAACCAACCACCTCACCTCACTCAACTTTTGGGTCTTATTATTTGCTTTATGCATTTTTTGAGCTATGTGTTTTATTTGGTAATGAGGGGTGGGTTGGAGATAGATCTAGAACTTTGGTTACTTTTTTATTTTTTATGAAGGAATTGAGTTATTGTAGAATCATAAATGCACATAAAGTAACAATGTGATATGCATATATTTTCAAACCAGAAGAACTTTGGTATTTGATAACCTAAGGTTGAAATCATGTTAGAGTGGTAAACACGCTTATTTCCCATGACTCTCTTGAAAAGAGTTTGTTTGCATTCTCAGTAATAAACCACATTGCTCTCCACAGTTGTCAAACTTTTCAACCTCATTCCAGATTGGGAAACTATATGGCTCACTACTGAGATGCAAGCCATGGTTTGAGCTGATTCACTGTTTGAAAGATGGCAACATCTTCTCCAATACTGTAATTCTGAGGAGGAGAGAAAGAGAGAATTAATTTTATTTTTCATTTGAACTTTGTTTCTCTGACACTTAGTTGTGCACATGGTGCTGGGGTTTGAACTCAGGTCCTTGTGCATGCCAGGCAAGCGCTCCAACCTCTGAGCCAGTGCTCTAGCCACAAAACTCTTAAGACTCAACAAAAACAGCTTGCCAAATACCACATTGTTTGGAAGGGTAAAGTTTTAGTTCAAGAATTCATGCAAACTTTTCATTTCGTTCTATATCTTTGTTTTTCGTAAAGATATTAAGGTTGTCTCAGTTATTGCCCTTCACACATAAATAAATTGAAAGTAAAATTTAAGCCATAAGATCTACATTGTCTATGGTTTCCTGGACTAGCAAGAAACATTCATTGACTTTATGATTATAAGTTACAAGAAATTTGAAATCTTAAAATCTTATTTTCTTTGGGGGGGAGAGGGAGATTACTGGGTATTTAACCCAGGGATGCTTTACCACTGAGGCACACCCCAAGTCCTTTATTTTTTTTGAAGACAGGGTCTCAGTAGGTTGGTGTTGGTTAGGACCTCACTAAATTGCTGAAGGTGGCCTTGAATTTGTAGTCCTTCTATCTCAGCCTCCCGAGCAACTGAGATTACAGGTGTGTGTACCAGGCAAAATCTTAAATTCTTAATTACCTCTTTACCCATGAACAATTTAAAGTGGGTGTATCTAAAGGTAGGTGTGAGGACCTCAGGTGTTGTTTCTAGGGAAATTCGGTAGTGTGCCCCTTAAATGTTACTGATAAAATGTATCATGCCCCATGAATGGGTTTATATTCTAAGAGATTTACGTTTAATTTAAATTAAAAAAAAACTCTAGTTATATTTACTTTACTTAAAGACAGTCCTCATCTCCTGGTTCCGTCTTGGCTGACAACAACAATTAGATACTGCAGACTGTAAAAGTTTCTAATGACCTTTAGAGTAGAACAGAAGGGATCTTCGTGTGTTCACAGGTACTTTTCCAACCCTCTTATGATGTACATGGTCACTTTTCATTGTACACATATATATGAATATATATGCATATTTGTGTATATGTATATACTTGCTCAGTGAAGGTTAGACGTTTTGCCATGTATTGGATAGCAGGAATAGGAATATATCCATAAACGACACAATCAAGGCCCCCAGTCTGAGAAATCTTACATTCTTGGATGTGAGAAAGATGGTACACGGGTCAACACAAAATTTTGAAATGCGACATGTGCAAAAAAGAAGCCCCTAAGGGTGAGATCGTTTCCCATCTTCTGTTTGGATGGTCAGTGAGAGCCTTTCTGAGGAGGTGGTGTTTAAATTGACCATGGTCTACCTGAAGAAAGAAGAGATGAGATGTCCAGGCAGAGGGAACCACCAGTGCCTGGGGTAAAACCAGCTCGGGTTTGCTCTGTTCTGAAGAGCTCAGAGATGGCAGGCACAATAGGATCCTTGAAGATGAGATTGGGCACCCAGAAAAGGTTCTGACCAGGCTTGAACCCTTGTATGCAGAAGGCAGAATGTTCTTGCTTCAGAAGGCTGAGTTATGAAACTCCTCTTTCAACCTCAACAGGAAAAGCATCATGAATGTCTAAGCCCAGGACAAGGGCTGGATTTCACCACTCACTAAAGCATTTGGAAGATGGTGTCCCGGGGTCTCCTCTGGAGGCTCAAGGTTGGTTGGTAGGCTTCCTTTGCCATAGAGGCTCGTTGGGGCTACTAGTATCAATGGAGAAGGGAATGGAAATGGACCCGATGTGAACTATGTGTTTGGGCCAAGTGAAGGCAGATGACTCTGTTTTGTCAATAAGTTGGTACGAACCCACCAAAATCACAGCACACAGATAGTATTCGTTAATACTGCAAGGGGCAATTTTGTTTGATAAAACATAGTTCGTCAATTATCATTTGTTTTGTAGTTCTGTCCATTTCTAATTTAAATGCATGCTTTATAGTTGCATCAGTGCAATAATCAATATTGTCTACATCATTAAGTGTCTTCAGAATGAGTAAGCTTAAGTGAGGGGGCTTGGGGATCTTTTCAAATTGGGACTTCAAATTCATCAGTTAGACTAAATACTGTTCACAGTATAAATATCTTCCAGAAGGTACATGGGTGGGTGCCTGTGAAATCACCCACTGTTGCTTGACCCCGTGCCCATGACTTGCACCTGCGTTCATAACTAAAATGTCACATGTGTGACTTGGGAAATTAAGTAGAAACCTCTGGAAGACTTTGATTCATTCTGGATACATTGATATTTACTATTTATTTTGACTTTGATATCATGTTCACTTTCAATTCTTTATCATATCCAGAAAAAATAATCCTTTTAATACATAACAATGCAAATTAAAAATACTATATTTTGTCTTCATCAAGAATTTTGGAAGTTTTCCTGGAAATCTATTTGAAAAATCTGTTTTTAAATAGTATCTGACATTATATTTGAGTTTCAAATTATTGATAAAGTAAAATTGAATTTTTTACAATGCAAAAATTTCAATAGATAAAAGTATTTGCAACACCTTTGAATTTTATGTGTGTGCCAATTAATACTCTGTACAGGCACATCAGAAAACAACATATAGATTAAAAGAATCTCAGCATCAAATATGGTCCAACCATGGTCTCTATAACCTAAATCATTGGATTTCATAATTTAGATGCATTAGGTACTTGTTGAATTGGCCAATAATTCCAATTTCAGGGTTTGAGTGCCCTGAAAATCTGGAGTTACCTCCTCAGAGTAAGATTGTCTGGTGGGATTGGACCGGACACATGCTCTTCCGGGTGAGAGAGCTTGACCCTACAGAATACGAGCAAGCATCATTGGTGAGTTTCTGCCATGAAGCAGATGTTCTGCCACATTAACATGTCAAATCCTTAAATGATCATTATATAATCAGTATTTTATGCATGTTACAGACAAGAAAACTTAAGATTCAGAAGAGGCAAGTCCCTTACCCAGCTGGGACGTAAAATCCATCTTATTCCCAAGGCTGCTACTCCATCAGATTCCTTTCCAAATAAGCATTCAGGAACTTCAATCCCCCCTGAATCAACAGAGCTAACCTAATGGGCACCTTGATTGCAGGATTTATTTCCAAATGCTCAAGGGGGGTCTAGACATGAGATGAATACTCCTTTGGTTCTGGCTCACAATGAGCTTATGTTCTCCTCCTTCCTTCCATCTACAGTCATCCATTGTTATCCCTGTGTTTTCTTTCCAAACTTGTCTTCAAATCCAAATTCTCTGTTCTGATTTTTTTTTGAATGAGTGTTTGACAAATGTTTTCATTGGAGAAAGCAAGCAGCCTCCCTGTAGTTGGTTTAATGTGAGCACAGTAGATGAACACTGCTGTATTTAGCTTTAGTTGTCAACATGTTGAGCTGATGCTGGTCTAAGTAATTTTCTTGTTTAAATGCTGAAAGATTCAAATCACAGACTCAGGAAGTAGATACCCCACCCACCTACCTGAGATGAAAGGCAATCCAAAAGGGTTAGGCAAATTCTTTCAGCAGTAGCAGGATGTGTGATCTGTGTGAGTGGATAAATTGCTATTGTTTCAGAGAATACTCTTATTAGAAATCCTAACTAGGCATTGCCCTAGTGCTGCTTGGTAAATATCTGACTTGTTAGCTAATCGTGTTGGATGAGCCTCAGGGTGTCCATCTGTAAATAAGATAAAGACACAATTCTGAAAGTATAGAGGTAAATTTAACAACAAAAACACTTATCTAAAATTAAAATGCTGAAAGAGATTACATCTCATATTGTGATAGTTAATTTTATGTGTCAACGGGACTACAGGGTGCCCAGATTAAGTATTATTTGTGGGTGTGTCTCCAAAGATGTTTCTGCATGATATCAACATTTGAATTGGTGGACTCAGTAACATGAATTGCCCTCCCCAACGTGAGTAGGCATCATCTAGTTCATTCACGGTCTGAATAGGACAGAGGGTAGAGGAAAGAGGAATTTGCCTGTTTTCCCTGCTTTATTGTTTGTGCTGGAACTTTTCATCTTCGCTTGTCCTTGGAATATGATTTGTGTAAATCAGCCCCCGTGGTTCTCCAGTCTTTGAACTTGGTCTTAGTTATCTTGTTGACTTTCCTGCGTTTTCAACTTGCAGATGGCATGTCATGGAATATTTTAGTTGGCTTTTTCACCACTGTGATCCAAAGACCTGACAACAATTTTTAGAGGAGGAAAAATTGATTTGGCACTCAGCATTAGAGATGTCAGTTCATAGATGGCTGATTCCATTGTTCTCTGCCCGAGGTGAGGCAGAACATCATGGTGGAAGGGCACGGTGGAGGAAATAGGCTCAGAACGTGAGCACCAGGCGGCAAAGAGAAGCTCTACTCACCAGACACCAAATATAAACCCTCAGTGACCCACCTTCTTGAGCCACACCCTACCTGCCTACAGTCACCACCTAGTTAATCTAGATCAGTGATTCAATGCATTGATAGGTTATACCACTCATACTCAATCATTGCACCTCTGAACTTTCTTGCATTGTCTCGCACAAGACCTTTTAGGGGACACCTCATATCTAAACCATTACACAGGACTTCTCAACCTCTATAACTGTGAGTCCGGTCCCCAGAATGAAACTCCATATGTGTCTATATATGTATGTAAGTATACACACTGATAGTTCTGTTCTTTGGAGAACCTTGGCTGATATGTGTGTTATCAGACACAGTCCTGTAAATAGAATCTGCGTGTGACTGACATGTTTTCATTCACGGGCATGTCTTCATTCAGTGCTGATGAGTTTAGGAAACCGATGTTCTGCTGGAGTAAGAGTTGGAGAAGGAAGGACAGACAAACCAATGATATGTTTATGGTGATTCAAGTGTTATAATAACACAATGTTTAACCTATTGCTCTAATTGTATTCAAACCAAGGTAAGACTGAAACTTCAACTAGAGCCTTTTGCTCACATCCATAGATTTAAGATTGGTAAGTTCAAAAAGTGAAAGCATTATACCATATACCATCAAGCAATACTCCCAACCTCTGCGCAAGAATTACAGGTTTTCAGTAGAACAATGAATTTGCGTGTTTGACTAAAGAACCTAGAGAATTTATGACAGTGTTTCTATCCACTCTGGATTGCAGGCTGTACGCTCAATTATTGAATGAATGCAAAAGAGAAATGAACCTCTCCGGAGTTACAGACGAATCCAGTTAACCTGAGTTGGACTTCTAATATACTTGTGCTTGGCTCTTTCTTCTCTGTTATTCCGCTGCTGAAATTCCTTTTGTTTGCATGATCTGCTGATTGATGTCCTTGCAATCGTCTAATTGGTTTCCATTCATCAGCACTTCCTCATTGGGCCATGTCAGTGGGCTGGATGCTACACACTGCACCCTGCCAAGGGCTCTTGAGGAGGAGAAACAGATGTGACTTTGAGCAGCGATAACAGCACCAAGGAGTCTATGCTGAGTGCTGTGATGGAGCCACCTCAGGCAGGAGTGTCAGAGGCTGCAGGGCAGAGCTCAGTTCAGCAGCCTCAATGCATTTCCTCCACTTCTTCTCACAGCGAAAACTGACTTCCTCTTTGCTGGGGGAAAATGACAATAGTCTTGCACCCAGGGACAGTAACCCCAGTCACCTAGCACCCTGCTACTGAAAAGCAGGATCTGAGAAACAGCAGAAGGATCATTTGTGAGCCTGTTAGAAATGCAGACTCTCAGGTCCACAAGAGCTGAGATCTCAAAGTGATTGTAACAATCACCAGGTAACCTATAGATGTGATGTTTTGAGAAGTGCTGCTCTGGGGAACTTGTACATACAGTAAGAGGAGGCTGCAACAAACTGTGTATCAATAATACTTTATTTTACACCCTATTCCTTGAGACTATTCCATGAGTTTATTAGATAAACAAATTAGCTGATTTTACCCGAAGAAGACATCCTAAGACTTTTTTGGGGAGTGGGATACTAGGTATTGAGCTCAGTGTTGCTTACCACTAAGCCACTTCCCCAGCCCCCCGCTTTTTTGGAGACAGAGTCTTGATAAGTCACTTAGGACCTTGCTAAGTTGCTGAGGCTAGCTTTGAACTTGGAATCCTCCTGTCTCAGCCTCCCGAGCTACTGGGATTATAAGCGTGTGCCACTGTGCCTGGCGAGAAAATCATACTAATTCCCATTTTTTGTCATTTCTCCTGGCCTTCACAAGCTGAGCGATGAGTTTTCGTGGAAGACAGGTGTGAGTAACAGTACAGTCAGTGTGAGGCAGAATACGCCCGAGGATGAAGATGGAAGCCAGCCCTACCTGCTGGCGTGGAGAGCAAGGGCCAGATGCTTAAGAGGTAGACAGCAGATGTGTTTGACAGTGCCACTTCTTTGGACATACCAAAAAGCTATCGCTTTGTCGTGGTTAACTAAGACTCTCCACTTCCATTGTTGGGGGGGAAAAGTCACTCAGTTGAGTTGTGTGTTTATATCTTGAAAAGGAAATGACTTACTTCCTTCGCATTCTTTCTCCTTCAGAGCAAATACACTTATTGACTACTGCTATATCCTATCTGCTGGTGCTGCAAATGGAAAGGACCTGGCTTGGCACTCAAGCACTTCCATGAGTGCAGTGAATGTTGGGGTTCACAGCTTTATTACGTTCAATAGAAAGATAAGGTGTGCTGCGGGCTTCTGTGTTTGTCCGTTGTTCCTTCTTTTTCTTGTTCCGCCCATGTCATGCTGGTGGGGCTGTCCATCACGTGGTACACATGATGTACTAGTACTGCCCTGTATCAGTAGAAGAAATAAGACCCAGGCTGGTGGATCTGCATCCAGTCCTCCTAGACAGAGTACTCCACGGGTGGGCCTGATACCAAAACAGCACTGATCAGCATCATTAGGACTGATGGGGACCCTGAGGGAACAAGCATCTCTGCTTTTGTCTTTGGCATCCTGAGCAACAGGGTGGTGCAAGTCTGAAGCTGCTGTGCACGTGTTTCCTGCCATGTAGAAAAAGCCTTTCTTAATTTGAAGTCCAGTGGAGGGAAGCAGGGCTAAGAGGTGGATGAAGAATGCTATGCGTGACAACTCCTACTTCTCCTTCCAAATGAGAACGAATAGATTGTGTGGTTTTGCTTTGCTTTGTTTTTCGGTTTGCTAAAGTTAGAGTTTCTTTTCTTTGGCACTGACTAATGGGGGCCTTGGTGAAAGGGCAGGGATCCATAAAACTAGGAGAACACAGTGGGGCCCCTCTAAGAATTCCAAACGGAGAAGACCTGAGTACTGGCAGAGCAGGTGTTGTGGGCAACTGTTGTGTTTCATGTCACCTGCCAGCGGGCTGACTAGCTAAATTCCAGGCATTTCCACCTAGGATCCAGCTAGGAACCTGGAGGGAGATAAATTATTATTTTCTAGGCTCAGCCATTTTCTAAGAAGTGTGTAGCCTTGTGTAAGTTACTGCACATTTATAGAACAGTGCCTACCTCATAGTGCTATTGTGAGGATTCTGCTAAATAATGTAAGACCCTATGATAATTCTGATACATGCAGACTCTAAATCCTTCCATAAAAGATTCAAGGTGGTCTATAATAAGAACATAAAATGTTAAAAAACATACACTCAAAGCAGACCAGGAACAGGAAATCAGAACAGGAGATTAAGATTGGGGTGAAGGGACACAACATCGAATAAGCAAAATCTGGGGTTGGATCAGGGGCTCAGAGGTTATGGTGCTTGCTGGGCATGTGCGAAGACCCAGGTTCAAACCCCAGCACCACATACACAGCTAAAAATTGGAGAAGCAAAAGCTAAATTAAAAAATAAAACTTGATTCTCTCCTTTTCTGTCTTTAAAAAAGGCCAAATCTGAGGAATTATAATATTGGGGTAACCAAAGTTGGGTTTAAGAAACTTCTGATGGTCAAAGAAAAAAGGGGAGAACATGCATAGAATTCTCAAGGTCAAAATAAAAACTCCATGCTAGTTTATTTGCCAAAGAAGTAAGGAACCATATAAGAATTTTCTAATGCCTACAAAATTAGTCACTGATAACCAAGATAGACAGAATCCTTCCACAAGACATGTAGTTACAATGGGTATCATTCCTTTCAACATCCTTTGATGAGAACTAATGATGTAATGTTAATGACCATTCCAGAGAAGCAGATTCTATGGACCAGGTAAATGAATGGCTGGAAGCTTCTCAAAGAGGCTCTGAATACCTGTAACAGCGGAAGAAAATGAAAGAACAGCACCTAAAACAATCCCTTGTGTTCAGTCGCAAAACTCATAATGATTTTTAGCTATAATCTCCACTAGTCTTCCTTTAAATCCTCTGTTAAGCAGCTTTGGGAAGATGCTCCATGCTTACCCTGAGATTTGACACACCACTGTTGTACTGTAGGTATCTCTAGATGTGGACTGGGTCTGAATCTCGAATATTTTCTCATATTTTGTGTATTGGACTCCGCTGGGGTCTCTTGCAGCTGGGTTAGGGGAAACTCACATGATCGCCCCATAGGAGCTTTGAGAAGTTTGCTGTCAATTCCTTTGGGCTTCAAGATGGCACCTTTGTGTCTGTCTTTTAGGACCCTGGAAATTTGAGTCCCTTTGTCGGTATCTGAATTTCTCTTACTCTACCAGCTATCTAGGATGCAAAGGTATTCAAAGGCCTGCAGGGGCTCAGCTCTGCCTCTGGACTCTTGGTACATTGAGAAGTGAAAATCAGCCCCAGGGTTGTCTCCTGCTTCTGAAAAATGGCACACTGTTCCTTATCAGATGCCTCTGGCTTCAGTGATTTGGAACAGAGCTCTTATTGCCTGGAAAATTGGCTATCTCAGCTCTGCTTTCCTCCTGCAGAGAAGTGCTTCTCGTGGAATTACATGATTATTTTGATACGTTCCTAACTGCTTGGGCTTTGAAAGGTAAGTTAAAGTAGAAAATCAGCATGAACCACAAAGTCACGGAGAGAGGAGATTAATGTGGCAACAGTACCTTGAGAACCTACAAGATTTAAAAAAAAAAAAAAAAAAAAAAGGGAAAAAGGAAAGAAGTGACCGAAGGGGCACACGGGTGTCAGTCCAGGAGTGGGGCTTTGTTTTGTTGTTTTTTACCCTTCCCTAGCCTGTGTTGGCTGTTTCCCTTCTTCTTAATCTCCAAGTAGAGTTTCTTTGTTGATTCCATTTACAGGCTTGTGTGATGCAAAACTTGAGGACTGAGTGTGTACCTACGTAAATAAATATATATATGTGTACGTAGAGGTATCCACATGCACACAGCATGGCCCTAATGTGCATATCTGTGTGTGCACACACATAATTGTATTTAGATTTGAATCTATGTCTTTGTCTCTTACGTGGCCAAGAGAATGGGGAGATTTTTTTTTTAAGAGGGACAGTGAAAGAAAAAGAATCAGTTTTATTGAGTTTTTCATGTGGCTTTCGTTGCTCCGACACTTGGTTGTGTACGTGGTGCTGGGGTTTGAACCCATGTCCTTGCACATGTCAGGCAAGCACCATAGCTGTTGAGCCTCTGTTCCAGCCCCTGGAAATAATTTTTTTTTTTTTTAAAGAGAGAGGGACAGTGAGGGAGAGAAAGAGAGAAACAACTTTATTTAGTTTTTCATATGGCCTTAGTTGCTCCAACACTTAGTTGTGTATGTGGTGCTGTGGTTTGAACCTGGGTCCTCGTGCTTGCCAGGCAAGCGCGGAAACCACTGAGCCACTGCTCCAGCCCTGGAAAGAATTTCTGATGGAAGAATGAAAGTAAGGGATTTGGGGAGGTCCTGGAATAGTGTTGGGGTTTATGAATAGAGAGAAAAGGAAAGAGGATTTTAGTACTGCTTTGCATTGTAAATTAGGATTCCATTATTATTCTTTGAGGAATCGGAGGTTGAAAGCATTGGGGTGTTTTTGCTGATGGGCCTGGAACATTGTGCAGAGACCTGAAGGGGCCCCACGACATTGTATAAGGTTTACACCAACATGGGTCACCTCTCCTCCTCTCCTTCCTGAGCATGCGCTATATACATCTTGCTTCATTGGTTAAGATGATTGACAGGCAGGACATCAGCAAAGGGAAAATAATTCTTTCTAGAATCTCAATAAGTTGAAATTTTTTAAAAAAAATTCCTTATGGGCATTCTCAAAGACGAAATCAAATTCACGGACTATTTGCGAGAAAGTCAGAAGCATGAAGTAACTTGACCAATCAGCTCCCTGATTGTGGAGATCATGAGCATATTTTTTTCCCAACCAGTATCCCTGTTTCAAAGAAAGGGCAAAAAGAGAAATGTGCTTGTAAGACTAGACATTTATGTTGGAGGTAGATGTGGGAATTCTAGATCAAGAAATATTCTTTTTAGGGACTGGAGCAGTGGTTCAATGGTTGGAGCACTTGCCTGGCATGTGTGAGGACCTGGGTTCAAACCCTAGCACCATGTACACAACTAAGTGTCAGAAACAAAGGTAACATGAAAAGTGAATAGGGTTGATTCTTTTTCCTCTCTCTCTTGCTCGTCCTCTCTGTCCCTCAAAAAAATAAAACAAAACCCCTGCATGTGTATTATATACACACATGTGTATATATTTTTTTAATGGGTTATGCTTTTGGTTTTGTTTCTGGCTTAAATGTAGTCAAAGGAGAAATTGTGCGTGGAGGCTGGGGGAAGAAGAAAGAGATTGACTGATGGATTGGACATCCCCCCCACCCCCCCTGGAATTCTACTCAGGTCCAAGACTTGGTCATAGACCGGTGTACTGAGAAGTTTGTTGAGTCACTAATCTGGATTTTATGGATCTTTGAAAATCATTCATAAAAGTAACTGATGGTAGATTAGAAATTGTGGTGCCTGCCTGTTTATAGTAGGCTATTTCAAGTTGGAAGAAAAACGCTATGGATCAATTCTATGTTTAGGTTTCCCTCAAAAAGAATCATATAGTATCAGTTTTGGATATGCTGAAGTCTAAGTTTGCTGTGTAAGGAAGGATAATATATAAATATTTAACAAACTGAGAAATATAAAAATGTTGAATGAGTTCCTTTGTGTCAGAGAATGGATAAAGCTCTGTGCGTGCATACAAGCAATCTCAGTTAAATTAACAGCTTTTGGAGAATGTTTCCCTACACATTTCAGGCAGAAACTGTCTATGGCAGCAGGGAAAAGAACCCCAATTGAAGGGTGCCTGGCACTTTCTGAAAAGGGTGAGAAATCTCTCTGTCAAACAAGAGAGAAGGATTGAAATTAAACAGGTATCAAAATTACATACTCCTTGCAAGACTGGCTCCCTCCAGAAAATGACGCGGGAGCAAGA
This sequence comes from Aplodontia rufa, assembly GCA_004027875.1. Taxonomy (NCBI): domain Eukaryota; kingdom Metazoa; phylum Chordata; class Mammalia; order Rodentia; family Aplodontiidae; genus Aplodontia; species Aplodontia rufa. The sequence goes on from PVKS010008024.1 coordinate 37,993, forward strand.
GGTATAAAAATAAGCTGCTATATGTAATTTCATCCTGTCACCAGCTAACTACAGTGGTAGTCAACATGCTCACAGCAACAAAGGGGTCTATCTGCTGTACCCTCAGGAGGAGCCAGCTGACAAGCCATCTGGGTTCTTCAGTGAAAATAAGGTTCCCTCCCAGAAGATCCTCAAGGATCTGGGTTAAGAGCAGCCAACTTCTTTATATCTACTAGTGTCGATTACTCCCCACCCCCATGTAGAACTATAAAAACCATATTTGATCTTTTTTCCCAATTCCTAACACAGAGTTCCCTTGGCATTTCCTGACTGATGAGTGCCTCCTTTTATTCCTAAGGGGCCCTTTACAGCCCATCTGAGTTTATATTAACGAGGTGACTTGGTGGGCCCAGGATGAGGCACCCAGAGTAGCAAGCGTGTGATTGGAAGGTGAACTTTAATCCTCACTCCTTCCAACTTGCAAGGAGGAGACAGCACCTGGAAAAAGTTGAATCACTAGTGGGCAATGATTTGATCAATCATGCTTATGTAACAAAACCCTGTTTTAAAAAAATGTTTTGCTAAGGAGTTGAGTTATTGTACAATCATGAAATGCATATAAAGTAGCAATATGATATGCATTTGTTCTTAAACCAGAATTACCCCACATCGCCCATGCCCTAATCTCTTGATTCTTCTATATTTCACCCCTACAAGCGATATAAATGCTTAGATTGTGAATTTTCCAGAATTGAGTAATTACATAAGTATTATTTAGATTCTCAGGGGAGTAAAATGTATGCTAAATTTTTGATTGTCTCCCTAGATCCCTCTCTTTCTTCCCTCTCCTATCACCCTCCTTCTCCCCTCCTTCCCCAACCCATCTGTCTATGTTTGCCCTAGATTATGTGTTGCTACGCCTTAGCTGGGTCTAATACATGAGTTTAAGTATCTTTCACCTAAGTCTGGGTTTAGCTCCAGCCTCCACAATGAGGGAAAACATTCAACCCTGGTCTGTCTGGGTTTGGCTAACTTCGCTCAGCATGATTTCTTCCATTGCCATCCATTTACCTTTAAAGGCCAAAACCTTAAACTTGCAAACAGTGCGATTCAGAACTTTGAGGTCAGTAGACACATGGACGTACTGGGACAGTAGTGTGCCTAGAAACAGCATAGAAGCCCTGCCTGCCACTGCTTCATAACTTGCCCTGTGAATCTCATACATTCCTAAATTGTTTCCTTTATCATAAACCAGGTATAGGAAGAAAAACACTTTCCTGAGTTCTGAGTCGCTGTAGTGAGTTAAGAGGCCAGCAGGGGGAAGTCACAGGAATCACATTTGTATTTGGCTGGGCCCAACTGTAGGTAGTCTGGGCATCCCCATCTGTGGCTGCCATCTAAAGTGGGTACAGTTGGATGGTACTGAATCCTTAAGCTGTAGTTAGTTAACCAGAATTAACCTTTAACGTGTGGAGTTTGAACTAACTGGACAGTTGGAATCGAATTGTCGCATGATTAGCTGCTCTGTGTCTCAGAATTGGTTGATATCAGAAAAAACATCCCTTGGGGCTGGAGCGGTTTGCCTGGCATGCGCAAGTACACAGGTTCAAACCCCAGCACCACATACACAACTAAGTGCTGGAGCAACAAAAGCCATGTGAAAAACTTGATAAAATTTGATTCTCTCTGTCTCTCTCTCTCTCTCTCACTGTCCTTTTCTCTTTAAAAAAAAAAAAAAAGTATCTTAATACTTAAAAAAAAAAAAGAAAAAACATCCCACACGTAGGCTGATTGGAAGCAAATCATGTATGGTGACACTTACGAAAAGATTTCAGGCAAGTGAGGCACTATAATTAGAGTTCACAGTCACCGTGCTGCATAATGGCATGTCAGCAAAGGCCTCTGCCACAGGGCTGATGCTGAGAGCCGCCAAGCCAGAGGCTATTCCTGCAGCTGCTAAAACTCCTTTACGTTGCTCTAGAAGCTAATTTGGTGTCTATTGTAGGGATAACACATAGCAGTACAGTTTCAAGGCAAATCATTATGTTCTTCACTCTGACCACTACTGGTAACCATGATGTGAGCCTGGAACCCATCAGACTGTGGCCATGATTGCTTTTGAAGACGGAGAGGAATCGTTTCTTAGCAGTGAATGCCCCAATTGAGACTCCTGGATTACAGATGCAATAACTTTATTTGGATTTAAGTGGGGGAAATATGCATGTTTTTGATGCTTAGATGGAAGGGAACCAGAGATGTCCATCTTTATGGCCAAGACTTGGGAAATGCAGTTTGATCCTTTTGTTTCATAAGTGATTAACAGAAGCTCAGAGTTGCCGAATGAGTTACCCACAATACCCAGTGAAATAGAGGATGGGCCAGGTATCTACCTTGATGTCCTAATTAAGCCTTTTGTTGAATCCCAGGACCAATCCTTGTGCCGACATATAGCATCATTAAGTCCTGAAATTAGCTTCTCAGTGACCAGGCCCTCTTCTGTGTAAATACTAAGTAAAATACCTTTATCATAAAACAAAGAAGTATTTTATATGGCAAAATAGAGCTATACCTAGAGTTATAACAGAAAACTCCTTCAAGTCCTAGTAAACCTAAGATTATTTAATGTTCTTAAAAATCATCTATGGTTCGGTGGCCACTATAGCCGTGCCATCAGGAATATGTTACCTGCAATGTCTCAATGGGCAGGGGAAGGTGGAGAGATGGAGAAGACGGATGAGCTCCCAGTCCACTGGCCTGAACTATCCACCTGTGCTAAGATCAGTGTCTGAAAGGGTGGGAAGTACAGAGCGGTGTGTGGATGTCTGGTAAGCATGGATGCTTCTGCCACAGTCAGCCCCTGCTCTTCAATTTCCCATCAGTCCCCTTTCATCCAGAGAACTTCAGCAATCCTTCCCAAGGGTTACCAACTGATGCTGTCATTGCATGCCACTTGAAATCAAGCATGTCTAGATAATGCCCCATAAATACTCTTACGGGTCTGAATGTGGCTTCTCTTGATTTGGAGACCTAGGAACCAAAAAAGACAAATTGCCTGCCTTCCTCCACCACACCAGTGGCAGATCACAGCAGGATATTTGCTGGGATTCCAGATGATGCAGATGTTTAGGAAGGGGTGGAAAACAAAGTCATGGTAAACTAAAACTTGGCAGTTGAGGGCAACTGTTGTCCTGGTGGGGAGAGTTTTTACCCATTGTTCTCCAGGGGACCCGAGCCTGGCCCTCCCTGGGGCTTTATCCATGACTGTGATATGCTTGGGGCCATATTCCCTCATCCAATTCTGCCTTGTTTCCTCAATCTACTTCCTGCTTCTTGGAAGCACAGATCTAAGAGTCATTTTTAAGTCACAAAGGCTTTTAAGTCCCAGTATCTGGGTTCCTTTGGCCATACATTTCCCTTCAGAACTCCATTACGTTCTGATGATTGCTTCCAGAATGTTCTGTGAGTCACTAGCCATGCTCAAAAATTCTTTGAGGCCCAGTTCTCGAATCTACTTTGAGTTTGCTTTTTGAATCCTGCTTTCTAAGTGAATGGCCACCACCTTGAGGATACATAGAACAATAGGTGGAAAAACCAGGCCCTTCATTCACTTTTTCCTCTGCATCAATTGTCCCAGTTGAAACGTTTAATTGAGCAATAGGCATGCAAGGGCCTGACTTTAGAGCCCCTGTGTAGCCCTTCATATTTATTTATTGTTGTTAACTGACCAGTCCTTCCCCTAACTCATCTTTCTAGTGACCCCTTGACCTGTTGGTGACCAGCGGGTCATGTGTTTACAATGGAAGGCTCACGGTCTGCCTGCTAAGCTGCCATAGGCATAGAGCCTCTGTGTAGCCCTGCACAATGTAGACAACCTTTCTGTCATCTGGCACCCAGATCCTCACTGCTTACTGCTCCCAAACCAACATGAGGTGGATGTTTTGGGGTGTTTGTTTTGACAGCCTGTGCTTCCGCATTCCATATTTGAGTAATGATGACATTTCAGGGCGTTAGCACAATGAAGGCCAAGGGTCCCTGCTCCATCGGTAGCGTGCTGTTCCTCAGCTCCCCATAGCAAAGGGCTTCATCTAAACGAGACGCAGCTCACTTGCACTTACTATGTATTTGCCAGAACCCCAGTCAGGGAAATCACTTCACACTCTAAGTCCAGGAATGTGCAGTGACGCCTAAGAGCCTAGAGCAGGCCTCTGTCACCTGTATTTACACAATCAGTGGCTGACCAGAGGTGTGACCCCCTTATCTTACCACAATGTGAACTTATAGCTGCAACTTGTCCAAATTCCTTGCTTTACCGTACAACCCTTCAGACTCCCCCACCCTGATCCTATCTGTCTGCTTTGGGCTACTGTTGGGGTGCAGGTGGGGAGCTGTCCTGGGGGCTCTGAGAGTCCTCCAGCCCACTCTTTGGAGCTGAATCTGGTCCCTACTCAGTGGCTTGCTGCCCTTACTCTGTAGTTTGTTTTTTTGGTACCAGGGATTGAACCTACAGGTGCTTTACCACCGAGCCACTTCCCTATTCCGTTTTATACTTTATTTTGAGACAGGGTCTCATTTAGTTGCTTAGGCCCTCGCTAAATTGCTGAGGCTGGCTTTGAACTCAGGACCCTCCTGCCTCAGCCTTATACTTTTTTTTTTTTAAATTAGAGTTCCACTCCTTACTTATCACACCTATGTCTCCACTCTGGAATACTGGAGTGAAAGGAGGTTTACTATGTTATTTATTTTAAGAAAGTTATTTTGGATTTTTAATTTTTAAAGTAATGTTGACGTGAACTTGAAAAAAGAGCACCCATCAAATCACTATTTTACAGCCTACGAATGAGCCCTAATAACATTTTACGGTATTTTCTTGTCTCTTCCTCTGGCATATCTACTTATATGTGATTGAAATGGTATGTTGTAGATTGTGCTGAGTCCCACTTGTCTGAACAATGAGTCATAATTATGATGTTGTATTATTGCATAGTTGGGTAAGCATAATTTTTAAATTGAGGTAAAATTAATTATACAATTAAACATTTAAAAGTGTAATTCAGTGGCCGTTGGTTCAAACTGCTGCAAAGCTACTACCTTTATTGGATTCTAGTATGATCTGAATGTGTCCCTCAAAACTCACGTGGTGGAAACATATGCCCAACATGACAGAGTTGGAAGATGGGCATCGGGGAGGTACTTAGGTCGCAAGGGCTCCTCCCTCGTGAATAGATTAATGCCATCGTCAAAAGGGCTTACAGAAGTGGGTTCATGATCTTCTGCCTCTTGGACACACCACTCATTTCCTTACTTTTCTTCCCTCTGTTGCGTGACTATGGGACAAGAAGGCCCTCATCAGATGCTGGTGGCTTAATCTTGGAATTCTGAGCTTCCAGAACTGTGAAAAAAATTTTTTTCTTTGTTACTTATAAATTGCTCAACTTGTGATATTGATTCTGTAATGGAAGCACAAAATAGACTGATAGCTTTTAAGAGATTCTCATCACCCAAAAGTGAAACCAGACCCTCTGAATGCCCTCTGCTTGTTCCCAAATTCTCTCCAGACTCTAGAAACCCCCTTTCTGCTTTCTGCCTCCGCTGATGACCTATTCGGGAATCATAATATGTGAACTTTTGTGTCTGACATCTGTTATTTGCATAATGTTTTCAAGGATCACCTAAATATAGTACATGTTGTTCCTTGGTTAGTTTTTATGGTTAAATCCATACTCCTTTGTATGGATTTAAAATTTGGGTATCCATTTTTCCGTTGGTGGGCATTTGGGTTGTTTCCATCTTTTAGCTGTTACCAATGACACTTCTACGAACAATAGTGTACACATTTTTGTTTGACTATCTCTTCAACTACTTGACTATATGCCTAGGAGTGGAATTGCTGGGTCAGTGGTAATTCTGTAAACCCTTTTGATAAACTGTGAGCCATTTTCTACAGATGACTGGTGTGTGCTGGCCACTAGAGTCTGACAGTCATGGAAACAGCACTTTATGTTCCCAGTAGCAGTAAGAGAGAATTTCAATTTTGTGGTTTCCTTGGTAATGCTCTTTGCTTTCTTTTTTTGTTTTGCTTAAGTTATAAAAGATAGTGATTATGCTTTTGATTTATGTTTTCCTAATGACTAATAATAATGTTTAACATCCTTTCATGTGCTGCTTGGCTATTTGTATATCTTCTTTGGAGAAATACTTAGTTAAGTCCTTTGCTCACTTTTCATTTGGGTCCTTTGAGTTCTAGGAGTTCTATACATATTTTGGCTGCTAGATCAGATTTTTCACTGATTACCAGATATTATTAATTTCAGATACATTATTTGCAATATTTCCTCGCATTCTGGAGATCACTTTTTTACCTTCTTAACAGTGTGCTTTTAACCACAAAAGCTGATGAGGTACAATTTATGTATTTTTTTCCTAATTGCTTTTGGTGTTATGTCTAAGAATCCACTGCCAAATCCAAGAACAGTAACATCTACTCCCAGGGCAGGAGCAGTGGCTCAGCAGCTAGAGTTCTTTCTTGGCATGTGTGGGACCTGAGTTCAAACCCCAGCACCACATACACAATTAAGTATTGCAGAAACAATGGCCAGATGAAAAATAAATAAAATCGATACTCCTTTTCTCTCTCTCTCTCTCTCTCTCTCTGTCTGTCTGTCTTTAAAATAACAATAATAATAAAGATCTACTCCCATGTTTTCTTATAGGAATGTTACAGCTTTACTTCTTACAATTAGGTATGAGTTCATTGTGCATTGATTTTTGGGTCTGATGTGAGGCAGTGATGCAGATTCAGTCTTTTGCACGTGTGTTTCTATTTGTCTCAGCCCCATTCATTGAAAAGACTGTTTTCCCATTGAGTGGTCTCAGCACCCTTGTCGAAAATGAAGCGACCATAGAAGTTTGAGCTTCTTTCAAGTCATTCAGTCTCAATCCTTTGCCTTATAGGGCTCTCATTATACCAGACCCGTACCATTTCATTTGTCGTTTGTTTTGAAATCGGGAAGTAGGAGTCCTCTAACTTTTTCTTAATATGGTATAAATATAATTTCCAATGACATTTTCTTGTACAGATATACCTCAATTTATTTTCTTGGTCTGATGGTTGGAAAGTAGGTTTCTCCATTGAGTTAGCAAGCACTCACTACGGACCTCCTGTAGTCAACAAAACAAAAAAGGCAGTCATCTGCAGAACAGCAATGCTTTGCACCAGATTGGAAACAGGAGGGAGTTTACATGCAAAGCTACATCAATGGAGTGGTGTGCAAATGTCATTAAAGAGAGACTGAAAAAGGAAAGCAGAGGTCAAGAACCTCTCTATTTTCCCTATGTAGTAGGATGAGAAACTCATCAGACTCCCTTACATTTTAAATAAAGCAAATGTCCAATCAGACACACGTCCTGTAATTTGTCACAAAACAAATCATTTCAGGGAAGATGCCAGGCTTGGCCCTGCCCTTTGCTAAGATTTCTGTTGCTTTCCACATGAAGGCTTATTGTTCAGTGGGAAGGTAAACAGACTGTGATATTCCATCTTATCAACAGAACAAATTCTAACATTCTGGTTCGTCTATACCTGTGTGAACTCTAGAGTCCTCTTGTATTAGAAATGAGAATGGTTTTATTGTGGCTCCTGAAAATGGAAATTGGAATGAGGTGGGAGGATTCATCTGTAGGTAATGAAAAATAATTTTCTCAGACTTCTATTGTTTATGAAACCCTTTGAAAAGTACTTGACATGTAAGTGTTCAATAATTGTTATTTTTCTGGAAAATTCCTCAGTTTCTACCCTCCTACCTTCTGCCTATGATCCTTTGTAAATGTGATGGGTCAGGATCAAGGATGCTATAGAAAATCACTTCAATCTTAACCCCAGAAGAGTTTTTATTTTGATTTTTAACCTTTACCACCCAGTTCTGTGCTCAAAGCTGTCAGAGAGCTCTGGACCCTTTCTGAGGATGATCAAGTCCATCACTTTTAATATCCAGCCTTTTGGTCTCAGCACAGTATAACCAAAGACATTTAAAAAGATGCTCCCCAGGGACATTGCAGTCACACCTTCAGAAGTTGTATCAGGAAGCTCTGGATTCCAGTTTAGGATTCTCTGGCTTGGAGGAGCTCCTGTCCATGGTCAGGTAGAACATATCAAATACCAGGCACGTGGCAGGGGGAGCTGGGCAGCTGGGAATGAGTTGCATGGAGAATTTTCCTCTTCATCAGCATAAAGCTACACAAGAATTGCTTCCCCTGCACTTGACCCTCGCACACAGAAATATGCTGTCCCTTACAAGGAGGGTGCTGGGTAGAGTGGGCTGCTGCATTCAAGGTGTGTGGGGTAACTTCAAATTACCTCCCACTGCATTCAGAAAACTGTTCTTCAAACTCCTTTTTTCCTACTGCGACACAGTTTCTGAAATAAAATTCATTTTATAGGTGATCAAATTTTAAAATGTCAATTGTTATCAATATTTTTAGCAAACAGTAACAGCAATTTAAGTACTTCTTAAACCAACTAGACTACCATACTAAGTCCTACTAAATTGGCTCCACGCACCTCGTAATGAGTAGCAACCTGAAGCTTGAAAAACATTGTTGAGTTTCCATGTCTCCAATAGTCACTTCTTCCTTAGGAGGAATAAATACAGCAGGCTTCAGTCTCTCTAGTGATTCCATTTGTATCTGTGAGGTCCGAGCAACAGATGATGTAGACTGTTACAGAAAGATGCAGAAGTTTTCCTCATTTTGACTCCTTTATTCCTTTCACAGCCTGGGAACTCGGATCTTTCTTCATCCATTGTATAAGCAATGACTCATCCTCCAAAAACATAGGTGTCTATAAATTTGGTTAACACCCTATCATGGACTTCAGGAGAGAGTGTGAGAGCATCTTTCAACTTAGTAGCAAGCTTTCATTCCTGTTTATTATTTTAGGGAAAATTTTTGTGGACACCTGAAATAATGTAGAGGGTGGCAGGAGGGCACCTAAGTTGGGTTTTTCGCCTCCTCCCTATCCCTCTTCCGGCATCTTTGCACAGGGTCGAGATAAAATCGGGGAAGGAAGCAAGCCAGAATTGTTTGTTCATCTTATTGGCCCTTATCTTCTGATCAAAACAGTGTGTCTGGAAACTATTTGAATGTGAAAAAAAAATCTTCCTACTGAAAACAAAATAGAGAATGGGTGAGAGAAAATCAATAGGAGGGAGAAAGCATTAGAAACTTTTGCGAAGTTGTTGTTACAGCCTGCTACAGTTCTTTGCCTTATGCTCCTGAAAGACAATGAGGACTTCAAATGATGCCCTTTGACTGCGGAGGCTGTAGAGCTTCATGACCCAGCGTTGCAATTCAATAGCAAATAGGTGCTCAAAACACTTCTCAGCTCTCCACGGCGCTCCACTTGCAATGCACATTTTTTTTCTCCGTATAATTCTTCCATTTTTACTCTGACCTTTTCTCAGGTTCTTTGTGTTCTTCCTTGGGTCTAATTGCCTCTGTGTCTCTGCTCTCTGGTCGCCACTCGGGGATCTGGGTCTGCTGACTCCCGTGTTCCTTTGTTTTGTGTTTTTGTACTTCGGGAACGTTTGCCTTTCTACCTCTCAAATCCATACTGCCTACCATGAATAATGCAGCCAGAACACGCCACAGATACAGCCCCTCCGTTGTTTCTCCCCCAAAACAGGTTTAAAATCATCACACTCATTTTGATTGAAGATTCTTAATGTAGTAAATTATATTTTTTCTAATTCAGCCACTTTAAAAATTAATGGGATGTTTTTGAACAGTTCGTTTACAGAAAATTTAAGTAGAAAGTACAGATTTCCACATATCCTGTTACAGTTCCCCCAGCCCACCCCAGGGTCCCCTTTTATTTTATTAACATCTCCCAAATTACAACATTTTTAAAATTCTTAACTTTTTTTTTTTTTTTTTGAGAGACAGTGAGAGAGAGAAGAGAGCATCAGTTTTATTGAGTTTTTCATGTGGCCCTCACTGTTCCAACACTTGTTTGTGCATGTGCTGCTGGGGTTTGAACCCGCATATCCGCGCATCTGCCAGGCAGGTGCCGTAACCGCTGTGCCACCAAATTACAGCATTTGTTATAGCTGATGATCTGATAATGGCTCCGAAAGCCCGTAGTTTACATTAGGGTTCATTCTTTGTATTGTACATTTTGTGGGGTTTGACAAGTATATAATGACGTCTACGTGTCATTATAATGTCATACGGAATAGTTTCACTGCTCTAAGAATTGTGTGTTCCCTCTGTTCATCCCTCTGCCACACCTCTAGCGACCACTGACCTTTTTAGATTAGATTTGTTTCTTCACTCAGAAGTACACATTTAAGATTCTTTTATATCTTTTCATAGCTCCAAAGTGGATTCATTTCCCTTCCTTTCTTTTCTTCCTCTTTTCCTTCTTCTAAATAGTATTCCTTTGAATGGAGATACCCCAGTTTATTCATGAGAGCCTCTTTTAAGTGCAAGCTTGCCTTTCTTTAGCGCAACCAAGAGATTTATTTTTCCTGAATTACGATTATAACACATTTATGTTGAGGTCTATCGAAAAGCGTGGATGTTTGACAGTTAAGAATCTGGAAGAAACAAATGAAAACCCTAAATGGTTCACTGTCCTCTCCCTCACTCCCCACTGGGTGTCACTTTAGAGAACTTTTATTTAGATATTGGCAGGGTACTTGTCATCCTACAGAATACCTTCATTCTTGGCCAAGGTCTTAATTTGGCAGGTACCCCACAAGATAATGTTTCCTGAGGTTTTCGTTTGGTAAATCATATTTCTACTTAAGAAAAAATAAGGCAAGTTATAGAGAACCCTAACTTTTTTTTAAATTGAGAGGCAGAGTGAAAGAATCAATTTTATTTAGTTTTTCATGTGGTGTTTGTTGATCCGACACTTAGTTGACTATGTGGTGCTGGAGTTTGATCCCAGGTTCTTGCACATGCCAAGCATGCTCCAACTGCTGAGCCACCACTCCAGCAGCCACTTTTTATTTTAATTTAATGTTGATACAGGGCCTTGCTATATTGCCGAGGCTGATCGAGAACTTGGGATCCTCGTGCCTCAGCCTCCCAAGCTGTTGGTATTAGACTGTGCACCACCATGCCGAGCACAAGTCTCTTCTTATTTACCTAGAGTCTCTAATAGCATCTGGGACATGGAGCCTCCAACGGGTGCAGAGTTTTAAACTAGAAAGCCTGGAGCGTGTATCATTTGCTGCATCTATGACAATGGAAGTTTTATCCATTTTTTAAAATGTCTCTTCACCTAAAACGTGAGATTAGTGACTACATTTGAAACTTATTTTTGAATTCAGAAGGAAAGAAAGGAAAACACTGAAACCATGTTTTAAGTAATGTGTGTTGCTGTTAGTTTGATTCTTTTATGAATTTTTTTGATAGATAAGCAAACTATCTGGTCATGGGAGAGGCACCATCCAGCCTTTCCAATGAACTGGACTTGATATATCCTGGTGCTTTGTTCAAGCTCCATAATTTCACATTTCAGAACCATTTAATTGTACCAAACTTGAGATGCATCTCTGACTCTTTCATTTGGACAGCTTTTTCTAAATCTGTTCCCTTTTTCTTCCCTCTCATGTTCCATCCGTCCTGCCGTGTAACTTAGTACCAATTGGGAAGAGCTTAACTCTTCCTTCCTAACTTGGCATGCAGAGAAAGGTCCCAGAGTTATTTGTAAAATGGGCCATTTAAGCTGCGTGTGGCTCAGTGCTGCATAAAGAATATCTGGAAAGTTGTACAATTTCAGCCCATTAGCAGTCCTGTTCTCCATATGCATCGTTAGACTCTTCTACAAAGTGAATGGTAATGCCACTGTCCTGGTAAGAGGCTACCTGGGTGAGGCACAAGGTCAAGAAAATGCACAGCCATGAGCCAGTTTCTCCAAGCTGAGGACCGTGGGGAACTGGTCTCAGGGTCCCTTCTCAATGTGCAAGTGTGGATTATGAAATGCTTTGGAATGAAAGAAACTGAGAAACTCGACATCTCATTATCTTTTCCAGGCCCTTAAAAGACTTTAGAGAGAAGTAGAGAAGAGGTTGGAATTTTTAGGACATGAACAGCCCTAAGAACACATGCTCATGGGTGTGTGCTCACACGCAAGCTTTCTGTACTTCCATCCGCGCTAAAGAGTGTGTGAAACGCCTAGGTCACTTGTTTTGAAGAGAGAAGGGCAGAGGAAAAGAGAATTGGTTTTATTTAGTTATTCATCTGTTTTCATTGCCCCAACTCTTCATTGCGTATTTGATGCTGGGGTTTGAACCTGCATCCTCATGCATGCCAGGCAAGCACCATAACCGCTGAGCCACCTCTCCAGCCCTATGAGTTACTTTTTTTTTTTTAAATTAAGAAATTTATTTATTGTACAATCAAAAATGCATCCAAAGTAATAATATGTATATATTCTTAAATTAGATTTACCCCCTAGATCCCACCCTCTTCTCCCACCCTTGCCCCATCCCCTCCTGCCCTAGGTTATGTGTGACTACGCCTTTGCTGGGTCTGATACATAAGAGTTGACCACCTTTGGCGCAGGCCTGGGTCTAGCTCCAGCCTCCACATATGAGTGAAGACATTCGACCCTTGACTCCCCAAGAGTCACTTTCAACATCAGTGGTCCCCGGAAACAGTGCAGGAGCAAAGGCGAACCCTCAGAGTCACCTCCCTCATTTCTTCGGCCCTGCTCAGTTCCACAGTCTCTTTGACTGGCTGGGTTCGGGTTGTAGAAGGAAACCATTCTTGGGACCACGTCATCTTCACCTGCCTATCCTGGGATGGGTTAGCTGTCCGTTACGTGTCCATAACACACTAATAGGATGCACTGTCCTTAAGTCAGCAGCTCTTTTCTCTGGCTCACAGCTGTTGTAAGGGTGCTGTTCTCATTTGGTTGGGGAAACCCACCAGCCAACACAGATCAGCAGGATAGGAACTATACACCAAAACCAGTTCAGAATAACGTGGCTTATCCCAAACTCCCAGAAGGTTGACTTGACCGTGGTGTCTGGTAATGGCTGCTTTATGGAGCAAGAGAGCAGCTGCTACATTTCACGAGGAAAATTCAATAAGCGCACCAGCAAGGGGGCTAGGGTGGGTTCAACGTAAGGCTGCCGGATAAAACAGGGGATGCCCAGTTGCATTTGAACTTCTAAAAAACAAAACAATCAGTTTGTCTCAAATATGCCCAGTTAAATTTGAATTTCAGAGAAACAAAAGATTTTAGTAGAATTAGGTCCCAAGCAGCCCATTTAACTTTGAATTTCCAATAAACGATGGATGTTTGTTAAGCATAAATAAGTGGTGTTTGGGAAGTATTTCTAGGAGAATCAGAAATAATGGTGACAAAAAATGTGTTGATATGAAGAAAATAAATACAATTATTGAAGTCACTTCACTTGTAATAGTTGAAATTAGGCTAATGGGAAGTAAATATTGTAATCCCTGAGTGCTTCTAGCCGTGTTTTAATCCCTCAATATTCAGGCACTTTTCTTGCAATGTGCTCACCGTGAGCACTTCAATTTAGTTCAAGTAAATGCCACTGTTTGCTCTAGAACTTGTTTCTCAGAAAAACTGGACAATGAGAAATTGATTCTCAGGGCTGGAGCAGTGGCTCAGTGGTTACTTGTCCAGCATGCACGAGTACATGGGTTCAAAACCCAGCACCACATTACACAACGAAGTCTCAGCAACGAAGACCACATGAAAAACTAAATAAAATTGATTCTCTCCCTTCCCCTCCCTTCCCCTCCATAAAAAAAAAAAAAAAAAAAAAAAAAAAAAGATTCTCAGGGCTTGTAAAAGTGGCTCAGTGGTAGAGCACTTGCCTGGCATGCCTGAGGACCTGGGTTCAAACACCGCCACATATACAAACAAGTGTTGGAAAAACAAAAAACAGATGAAGAAATAGAATTAACCTTTTTTTTCTCTCTCTCACTTTCACTGTCTTTAAAAAAATTCTCATCCAGGTTAATTTCAGTTGCCTTTTCCGTGTTTCTTAAGATCTCTTCCAGATGTTTATTTGCACGTTAAAAAAAAAAAAAAAGCAAAAGACCACATTTCTGCCTGTAACCAGAACCAAGCAAGTCTTTGACTACATCAGTGTGATTTCCTCCCTGACCTCCCAGAGAGCAATGCGGACGATTTGCATAAAGATGCAGAGTGATATCTGTTGTCCCCGCTTTTGGATTTGGCTTACTGCTCATTTTTGCCTTTTTTCTCAGAAGTAGTTGCTTGTCAACCTCTGCCCCTTCCTTACCAAATGTGAACCTCCTTTGGTGCTAGGTTCGCTTTGGGGAGTATTCCCCCAATGAGCGGGTGAAATGTCTTTGTTCAATAGCTGGTGAGTCCCACAGGCACCCAAGTCGCAACCTGGGCACCCCAGCCTGCAGCTTCGGTAGGAAAGGATCCATCTCACCTATAAAAGCAGGCACAGATAAATAGCTAAACAGCGTGGCACAATGATGGCATACATCTCCAAAATGAGGATCTTGAAAATCAATAAGAATTGAAATTGAAAAAGGAAGAATTGTAGCTGTCACAATGTAGGATGTCGGCAGGATATTCAAGCCGAGGTCCATTTTGGCTTCTCGGACGCTTAGGAGCCTCGTTTGTTAAGAACAGTTGTCTCTGGTGACCTTTGTTATGTCTCTTTGAAAAACAATGCATTGCTGTCCAGGGACTGGATTCTTCTCCCAAATCATAATTGGCCTTACACATCATGTCAGGCCCAAGTGTCAGGGGACCGTCCCCTCTGCATGGGCACGAACCCCAAGGAGAAATTACAAGCCATCATTCATTGGGTCATACGACGATGGGGTCAGGAGAGATGGAGTCCCTCACAGGCTAGAATGACTTTATTTTTTTACCCACATCATTTTCTGAGTGTTGGAATACTGAAACACAAGGAAGGAAGCTGCTACCAACATCACAGTAATAATAGCCATTATTTATTGAGTACCTGTATGCCTGGCAGTGATTTCTGTATGATAACAGTAATGGTGGTAATCGCACACTTTTTTAGTGGGTATTTGTCAGGCATTGTGCATTGTATGATGAACGCCTTATGACAATCCTTTAAAGCCTATACTGTGAACATACTTTACAGATGAGGAAACTGAGGCTTCAGAGAGGTTGGTACCTTGCTCAACGTCACACAGCTACAGAGGGGCAGAGGTGAACAGGATTCTCACTCTGGTTCTAGAAGTTTCCTCCTTTCTCCCCTATTTCCAGTCTGTGTATTTTAGCCTTTTCAGCTGCAGACAGCTTGGTTTCCTTTGATTTTTGGATCTTTTGTAGGTGACTCCTCCTACTTGACAGAGCATCCTCTCCCCATGTTATCCAAAGTCTTTCCTCCTACCTCGGTCTCCTTACCGCTACAGCTTCCTCTAGGACATGGTTCTTTATCTTTCCCCTTTGAAATCAAAGTTCAGTAGAGGCATTTGGAAGTGCTTAAGAAGTAGCACATGCGATTCATGTGATTCTTGTTTATTTCATCGAAGTGTAATCAGTAAAAATGTAACCATGGCAAAAAAGCATGTTTTAAATTCCATCCTCATGAAATAATGAAAAGCAAAGCTTTCTGGGACACCTGCTAGGAGTTCACGCAATACCAGGCACAGTGGGGAAAGGATTCATCCCAAACCATGGGGACTAGACTCCTCTCCTATCTCTCAAAGCAGGCAACTCGGTCTTTGTGTATCTTCTCCTGTGGATCTTTTCTCCTACTCCTCTTTCTCGAAGAAAGATCCTGTTAAGTGACACATCTACATGCTTCAGCTACCTCAGGAGCTACCTAATTAGCAGATTTGTTCAAGAGAATAATTTTGTCTTTGAAAAGTAATTCAGATAGCGGAATTCGCAGGCTAACACTGTCAATTCCTTCAGCAAACTGTCTTCTTGAAACTTGGATGTGAGGTCAGCTTGAAGACAGAGGGGACTACAGGCACATGTGTTTCATGACCTCCGTGTTTTGCTTTTTCGTCCAGCATTTCACGTTCCTTAAGCAGTGCTTCTCAAACTTTAATGTGCCTCGTTAAAATGCAGCCTCTGATTCCGGGGGCTGGGGTGGGACCTGTGACTCTGCATTTCTCACAAGTGGAATCAGGGCGGCTCAGCAGAGCAACCCACTGTGAAACACTTTCCTCTTTCGTGCAGTACCGATTTTGCTACCATGACAAATATGTAAGGAGCATTATTTATGCACTAGACCACATCAGTAAGACTTTTTAAAGATTAAACTTTTTGTTGGTTTTCCTTCCCAAGATGTAGTGGAACTAGTTACACAGATCTGTATTCTCCATGCTTCTGAAAGAAAAAGTAAACTTCCAGTTGGCAATGGCTCATTTCAGTTTAAGAGTGGATATCAGCTTCCTGTGCTTATAACTAACAAAGGGCCCTGAGGCTGGAGTCTAACACATGCTGACCAGCTGGCTCAAATAGATCGGAATCTGATTTCAGAAAGAAGTTTTGTTTTTTTGGAACCCAGAGGTGCTTAACCACTGAGTCACACCCCCAGCCCTAATTAGCTTTATTTTTGAGATAGAGTCCAAGTTGTTTAGGGCCTTGCAAAGTTGCTGAGGCTGACCTCGAACTTGTGATCCTACTGCCTCAGCCTCCAGAGCCGCTAGGATTATACACATGTGCCACTGTGCCCAGCTCAAGAGTTTTTTTTTTTAATAGCATAAAATTAATTTCAAATGAAGTTTTTATTTCTAAGTTCAGAACCTCCTTCTCACTCCTTCTCATCCTAATACTTTCAACTTTCTACTGTTTCTCTCAACCTACCATCATGGATGCTAACAAAATAGTGGTAGCACTTTATTATTTTTAATTAAAGAGGGAAAGTGTGTGTAAGTGTGTGTATGTGTGTGTGTGAGAGAGAGAGAGAAGGAGAGGGAGGGAGGAAGAATCAATTTTGTTTAGTTCTTCATGTGGTTTTCGTTGCTCCGAGACTTTGTTGTGTACATGGTGCTGGGGTTTGGAACCGCATAGTGACGCATGCGGGCAAGCGCCATAATTGCTGAGCCACCACTTTAGCGCAATAGTAGCACTTTAAATTTTAGTATCTAGAGCAACATCATGCTTAGAAATACTGCCTGATTACAACACTGCAATTTCAGTCTTAGCTGCTTAAAAAAAAGTGGAGGTGGGGAGGGGGGCAGCGAAAGAGGAAAGGAGAAGCGTAGCAAATGCCTTGGCCAGGTGATCGTGTAGCATGCTCCATGATGAGCTATGTGAACTTCACCTCTGTGGTATTCATTCCCAAACCCATAACCCCACATGCATCTAAGGAGATACGAGAACTCAATGCCATGTGGTTCTTAGGGCTGAATCTTGGAACAGGACCGGGACTTGAGTGAGCAGCTAGTGACCTTCGATGAAGGCTGGGACTTACTGTTGTTTTCCTAGTTTTGCCAAATGTACCACAGTACTACGGTGGCATAAGGGGAAGCTCAGCTGGATGAGGGCTTTCTAGGACCTCTGTATTGTTTTAGCAAAGTTTCCATAGATCTACAATGATTCCAGAATGAAAAGTTAATTTAAAATGGTGTTGAACAGAGCACTGGAGACAAAGGAAGGCATTTAAGAGAAACTACAGAAACTTTTTTTTCTTTGGATAGAATATCTCGGGGGCAAATTTTTCCCCTATGTTGTGTGCGTTGCACGCACACCAAGTGCTGTGTAGAAGTGTGTGTTTTGCCACTGTGCGGATTTCACATACTAAGGAAAAAAGAGAAAGACAACCACTGGTTCACAAAGAGAAGCAGACGAACACCGCGGAGCCACATGGAAGGTGACTTTAATAAGGGACCCTCGTCACGAAGGGAAGCCAGGTGCTCAGCTGATATTTGCCAAATTGCTTTGAAGGGAACATTGTCCGGAAGAACTATTGAGAAATGTGTTCAGTGACTAATCCTAAGCTGGATTCCAATGGAGGAAATTGGAGCGATCCATTAGCGGTCGAGGCCGTCCATTTCCTCAGAAGTATCGACCGAGGCTGTGCCCTTGGGCCTCGCTCACCTGCCACCCTGGAAGCTCCCCGCCGGAATCGAGTTAAGTGGAAGCATCACAATCAATAAAAGACACTCTATTTTCCATTTGCTCATTGTTTTTTTTAAGGGCTTATTTTGTAACAGCACAAGAAGGATTCAATTTAATATCAATTCACCTTCTGGATGGGGAGAGGACTCGAGGTATTGACTTCAGTGCCCGATGGAATTTGTGATAAGGGTCAGCTCACCAGCTTCTAACCAAGATGCAGCAGCAGCCACAGAAGACCCAGGAGAAGCAGGTGTTTGGTTTGTGTGACACTCGAACCCCTTTCAGTTCCGCAACTGGTTCAACAATGGGTGCCCTGTAGGTGCCTACTGGACCCTTCCCAGCAGGAGGTCAGTCGAGGACAGTGCTGAGTTACCCAGGGTTTCTGAAGTGTGGGCTTTTCTTTTTTACATTGCAAATAGGATAAATGTTATGAGTAACACATAACACTTCCCTGTATCAGGGTTACCTCAATGATGTGGTTTAAAGCAGTTGACCTTACAGATCAATTTGGAATTTTGGTTCTTGGACTTGTGACAGTTACGACAGTAGACGTGATAATGATGATGTATTAAATGCCACTTAGAAATATTCTTTCATATTCTTCCCCCCACGTCTTATAATGGGGATTGAACCCAGGGGTACTTAACCACTGAGCCACATCCCCAGCTCTTTTTATATTTTATTTTGAGACAGGGTCTCACTAACTTGCTTGGGGCTTTGCTAAGTTGCTGAGGCTGGCTTTGAACTTGTGATCCTCCTGCCCCAGCCTCCTGAGCCACTGCAGTTATAGGCATCTGCCAATGCATCCAGCTTTCTTTCACATTCTTTCTCCCATCCTGCCCCAGATGCAAATAAAAAAAGAAAATAGATTAACCTAGGATGTGGTCTGTATATAAAATTGTCCATTGCTGTCGGCAATTAGTTCCAGGAACCCTGCAAGTGCCAAAAATTAAAGATGCTGTCTAGTCATTCATATGGGATGATACGGGCTTTTTATATAACCTGTGCGTATCCTCCATACACTTCAAATCATCTCTAGATTAGTTAGTATACCTCATATGATGTAAACGCTACGTATGTAATTTTCATACTATGTTATAACAATAAGAAAGTCCTTACATGTTCAGTACAGATGAACTGAGCGGGGGGAGACTTTCATTTTGCATTCGGTTAAATCCATGGTTGTGGAAGGGTGACTGCTTATTACAGAGACTGTTTTGAAACATGACTGTGGCTATTGGTCCCATTGCCAGGTGCGTGCATCCCTCTGCAATGTGATTTTGTTGCTGTTCCCATCAAGAGGTGGAATCTGTTTCTCCACTTGTGGAACCTGGTTTGTGCTTTTGACTTGCTTTGTCCAGTTGGGTATCAGTAGGCAGCATTCGAGGTGAGGCTTGAGAACCGTGCTTACTGGAACTAGGCTGCCTTATCACTTTCTGTCCTCATGTGAACAAGCCCGAGCTAGCCTCCCAGAAGATGAGAGGCCACAGGAAAAAGTCCCTCTGTCAGCCATCCCAGCATAGGCCCCAGGCACCTGAGTGGGATCCGTATAGGCCACCTGGCCCCAACCAGGCCAATTAAGACCAGAACTATCAAATAACTCTTAGAATTATGGGAAATAATCCATGTTGTTTCAGCACTATATTTAACATTGTTTTATTTTATAGCAAAAACTTACTCATACAGTATGTAATCTTTATTAGATTTGAAGACCACATAATTGTTTTTCTTTATTTTTTTTTTTCATTTAGCTTAAGACCTAACGGTCTCAAATTCTAATTCAGGTTGAGGCTAACATCAAATATTGTGTCTTTGGAGAATGTGCCTCTGTGAACCAGAATTAACTGTTCCTCTCTTCATAACTCATCCTATTTTCGTATATTTCACGTGGGTCACATATGTCATACTTCATTATGCCTTTCTTGCTCATTTCTGTGTTTTCTCCAAGCTCTAAATGATAAATTGTCTCCATGTGGGAAGCTTGCTTCTCCACAGGATATGTGACATTGCTGTGGAGTACATGCTTTAATGATACACTCAGATGGGGACATCCAAGACGTTTATGTACTGAGAAACCTTTAAAACACAAAGGCTTGGAGAGAACATTCTCAATTTGGAATAGGTTTTCATTCAGTTCAGTCAAACTTTGAGTGCTCGGTGTGTCTTGATGCCCCTGAATTAGCAGCATTGGGTCATCTTAGAGTTTTCCATGTTGGTCTCAGTGGTGTTGCTTTTTTACTTATCAAAAATCAGTGTTGTGAGAGCTGGAGTGGTGGCTTGGCAGTTACAGCACTTGCCTGGCGTGCGCAACTACGCGGGTTCAAACCCCAGCACCACGTACACAACTAAGTGTTGGAGCAATGGAGGCCACATGAAAAAAGTGTATAAAGTTGATTTTCTTTCTTTCTTTCTTTCTCTCTCTCTCTCACTGTCCCTCTCTTTTAAAAAAATCAGCGTTGTGGGGTGGAGGGCCAGGCTGGAAAGGTTGCTCAGTGGTAGAGCACTTGCCTGGCATGCACAATGACCCAGGTTGGAACCCCAGCACCGCATGCACAACTGAGTGTCAGAAAAATAAATACATATTGATTGTCTTTCTCATTCTCTCTTTCTGTGTCTTTAAAAAAAGTAAGTGGGGGTGATTTACTTGGTGGAAGTTTAGTGAGATAAATTTCCACTTCACACTTAACAGTAAAAAATATACTCAGAATTGATATCTTCAGTAAAATGTTAGTTTGAATTTTCTGTGTGCACGTACACAGACATGTGAATGTGAATGTGCAAAAAAAAAAAAGGTATATAAATTATGGAGTTAAAAACCAACTATTTTCCTGGAATTCCCTTACTATGGTGGGTTGGAAAGATTCTGTTTGGGCGATGCGGTGAAAGTTAACTGATTATCTGGTTGCGTTTGTGTGCTTGGCAGCGATGCCTTCAAAATATTTTGCTGTGCAGCCTTTCTTCTCTTTGTGCTGTCAGACAACGTGGCAGCTGTCAGATGGAGGGGGGCCGGAGACTTTGGCATCGCTGCGCCACCTTCACTGAGGAGGGCCTGTTATTAACATGATAGGATGAAGCCAGTCCCCGAGGGAGAGCAGCAGGTGGCCTCACTGTACCCAGAGCTGGAGGAGTAAATGAATTTCAGTGCCTTCATGATACCAAACAGCAATAGGATTACAGAGAATGAGGCTTTTGTTAGGAGAGAGCCCAACATGTGAAGTAAACAATAATGATGATGATACTTTTCATTAGCATGCAGCCTTCCGCTTTGAAGGCTTTCGAAGAATAAAGGGCCCTGTTTTCAGAACAACCAGCTTCCCCTCTTATCACCCTGAAGGCGGCGGTCTCAGAAAGGGGAGGTTATACTGATCTTTGGTAGGTGGAGGAAATGAAATTTATTATTAACTTAAAATGTGACTATAAAGGATATTTTTTCACTAATTATCAGAAGGGGACACCAGAGAGACCTTCCTCTAGAATGTTGTTAATTGTTACCCTATTCCTCAGGCTATTCCCTGCCCCTTCCTTGCCATCTCAACTCAGTCCCCAGAGCCCTAGCTCCTTCTCTCTCTGCCCTGAATGCTCCCTCCTGTGGCTGCCTGTAGCATACAAAGAGATGGTGGTCATGCAGCTCAGCACTTGGATTGTTCTTTAGCTGTTGTCTTCTAGCGCGCTTCTTTAGTCAGATTTTGAACTACTTGATGATGCAGTAGAGGTAGCCTCCAGTAGCTCGCAGAGTCCAGAAAATGTCTACATGCATAATTACACATCGTGCCTTAGTGGAGGCCAACCCAACCAATGCACACAGACCCAGCATCAAAGGAGGGAATCTTGGGGAAACTCAGGTCACCGGCAAAAATTTCGGTACCTCTGGCCCTCTGGTATCTCATCTCACTTCTTGCTCCACCTGTGTCTTTTGGGCTCCCAGTTCCAACCCTCCATTCGACTCCCACTCTGGCCGCTCAGGCTTGGTTTGCAGACTCCACTACTCCAGTTTGCCCAGCCCCATTCTCCCCCTGCTGGAGCTTTGCGGCCCCTGTGGCTCCTGCTCCTTCTGGTGACTGGTTCTGCATCAGGCAGCCTCCAAGATGAGGAATCAGATCACAGGTGTGCAAGAGTGAACATCTGATTTACGCTTGTCTTTTCACAATACCCTCAGATGTTATTACATCATTCTTCCTGAAACTGATCGTGCCCAATATTTTCAACCTTTTTTCCTTCCTTCACATCATTCATCACCATCTATAATTCTCATTTACTTACTTGACAATTTATCATCTGTCCCTTGCCATGAGGAAAACGTAGGCCCCTGGATTGCTGAAGCCCCATCTTTTCCAGCACTGAGAGAGGTCATTGAAGATAGGAAATGTGCAGTCCTCAGAGGGAAGGTTGCATGATTGTGGAAGCAGAGACAACATAGCAGAAGAATGTTCCTCCTCCGATCCAGGGCCCATGTCTTCTCTACTGCTGTTTATATTCTACTACCTAATTGAGTCTGAAATTGCAAAGTTGTCTTAGGAAATTGTGCCTGGTGATCCATGCCTAGCCTGGATGGATTACCTGCATCTCCTCATATTGGAGTAAGAGGGTGACACCATGACACCAGTTTCTAGGTAAGCCTTTGTTGAGTGTCGTACATGGATGACATAATGATGCCATCTATGCGATGTGCAGATAGATCCTAAGCCACCTCCAGTAACAGTGTCGGCTCCATTTTCCCAACCCTCATCGGGGTTCAAGGGGGTGCTATTCTAGTGTTCTGGGCTGTGTACACCAACAATGGACAACTGGGGAGACTGAGGAGTGTTACCCCCTTTCACAGAGAAGCAAATCAAGGCTTAAAGACTCCCTAGCAAGCTGCTAACACCGAGAAGCTAACATATGCACTGGTTGTAAAATCTAACATGGTGTGTGTTACAGTTTGTGAAGTGTCCCCCGAAACCTTATGTGAGAAAATCCAGGAAGCCTGAGGTGAAATGATTGGGTTCTGAGCCTTAACCCAATCAGTGAGTTGGTCCCCTGATTAACTGGCAGCTGATGGCCGTGGGGTTGCAGCTGGAGGACGTAGGTCCTGGGGGCGTGCCTTCAGGGATGTACTTTGTGTCTGGGTGGAGTCTCTCTGTGCTTCCTGCCAGTGTCTGGAGCCATGCCTTCTGCCATGATGTTCTGCCTCCTCTCAGGCCCCAAGGAGTGGAAGCAGCTTTCTATGGACTAAGACCTCCTTAAGATTGTTTTTGTGGGTTTCTTTAGTCACAGCAGGGAAAAAGCTGACCGAAACAGTGTTTCCCACAATACCACTACCTTCCTGTGGTCCTCTGCCATACTTCACCAATTTCTTTTACTATCAAGAATCAGTGTCACCCTGGATGGATCAGATTGGCAGAATAAGGCCTCGTGCAGCAGCATGTCCATGGATCTTAAGCAAATTCCTTTAAACAATGTGTCCCCTGAGAGTGCCTTTTAGTCTGTTTTTCTAACATGGTAGGGTAGGAGCCAGCACATTTTTTTGTTATTGTTAACAGAGTGACATAGGAATTACCTATTACCAAGCATCAAAGTTGAGCATATTATAAAGATATTTGATGTCAAGAGGTAAGAACAATGTCCAGGATTTTTTTCTAAAATTTAAAGATATAATGTCTATTCTTAAATCACCAAGAGAGCCAGACTTGGTCTGTGGGCTATAGTCAAATTTCTTCTGTTCTAGAAGAACAGAAATATTGGACCAGGGCTCTGGATATTGAGTTTAATTAACTATGAATACATATGTATATGTGTACATATGAATACATGTATATAAATAAATATATACATATTAGTATATATCTATATATCTATATATCTACCTCCATTCTTAGAAGGTACTTTCCATACACATAGCCTGAGATTTTTCCTAACAATGATAGTCTTCTAATATTATTGACCAGGCCTTCAGCCATGGACTCATTGCTCCTTTGTCCTGGGAAGCAGAGAATGTGTGGGTGGGCCTACTTTTGTGCTTGGGTCTGTAAATCCTTTCTGAGCCCCTTTAACAGTCATGGGAAGTTGGAAGGGGCACTACTTTTCCACTTGGCCAAAGGAGGTGGTGTCTCAATGGGACCTCCTTGGTCCTGGGAGGGGGCATAGCATAGCCTCATCATGCCGGTGTTTACCACCTGGTTGTCCTTCTTCATTCTCATGGATCCCTGAAAGAGGACTTTGTGCTTACTGGGTTTTTCATCTCCCCTCTGAGACATAGCAGTTGACCAAAGCCTCCCTAGACTTGATTCCTAGATGATCATTTATCAACAGAATTCTGTTGAGAGCATACTGTGCCATCAGGGCCTTCAGGTGGCTGGGTTAGGAATATTGACAGTCCAGTTTTTCTAGGTGTATGGGCCAGGGGACTCATTTTTTTAATTGAGGGGTGGTCAGTACCAAAGAGGCTGAGAAACTGGCTGACCATTTAGGACCAGGTTTTTCGGTCGTGTGTAAGTCAGATTTTCACAGTATCATGTTGGTTTTCTTCTAAGGAAAATTGTCACCAGTAGTCTTTAATAGAATATTAAACATCACCCAGAGTTACAGACAAAGCCAGAAGTTAGAATTGCCCTGTGTGAAGCCTAACAGCTGCGTGCTAGTCATTAGGGCTCTTATGGTTTGGATGAAAGTGTCCCCCAATATGTGAGACAGTGCAAAGGCTCAGAGGTAAAAATGACTGGGTTATGGCAGCCTTAGCCCAGTCCGTGAGTTAATCCTGATATGGACGAGCCGGCCACGGAAGGCAGGTGGGATGTGGCTAGAAGAGGTGGGTCTCTGGGGCGCGCCTTGCTATCTGCTGTGCAGTCTCTCCGTGCTTCCTGGAGCCATGACTTGAGCCGCTTCCCTCCACCACACCGTTCTGAATGATGTTCAATCTCGCCTCAAGCCTTGAGGATGGACCTGGCCATCTATGACCTGAGACCTCTGAAACCATTAGCCCCCAAATAAACTTCTTCTCCTAAAATTGTTCTTGTCAGGTCCCGTAATTGCAGTAGCAAAAAAAAAGCTGATTAAAACAAGGGCTGTTTTACACACCCTGACTCCACACTAGTACATCTCAGTACTACTGAGACAGTTATACTTCCTGCTTCCATGTATTGGGATGGTTATACTTCCTGCTTTTTTTTGTAGTTAGATGCTATTTGAGACTTGCTTTGGATTATAAAATGTGAGAGGAAGGGGCAAGCCTCTCTTCTAGACAGAAACATTTGACAGAGTAAGTACTCTTTCTCCCCCATACAAGGACCATGCAACCCTCCATCAGCCTGGGTTGCACTGTAACTACAATACTCTATGCCCCTTAGCAACCAGAGCATGTGGTGTGAATGGGAAATCACTCTTTATGGTCATAAGTCATTGAGATTCTGAGTTTATTGTTTCTGCAGCAGAACCATGCCCATTGTAACTGTTGTGATATGGTTGGCCAAATGGATGAGAGTTGGATGGTAAAAAAAGAAATCTGTCAAATTGCTCATTTAGAGAAATCCCTGTGATGAGTGGTATCCAGCTGGACTCTTTCTGGAGACCACTATCCTATGGACCACACTTGCTGAACCGAAGTTGTGGGCAGTTGTGTGTTGACTGGAAAATCAGCAATCAAATGTCTGTCATGCATTGATTGAACAAATGGACCTGCCCCACTAAATACCTTTGCTTTTTACTCCATACACATTTATTGAGTGCCTTTTGCATGCAAAGCCATGTTTGAGCCCCAGATTGCTTCATTGGACATTTTCTGATAGGAGAGCTGCAAATATTCTCTTTGAATTCTTACTTGTTTTCTTTGTGGCCAGTCAGTAAGGAGGATGCCTAATTAGTAGCTATTGCATCTCTGTGCAGAAAATTTGCAAATCTTTTCTCCAAAAGGTAAAAACTTAATGTGTGTAGAATCCTGATGCCCCTCTCTGAGAGGAAACCCTTGCCTCACATAGTCCCTAGATGGCTGCTCTGTTCCTTCAATTTGCTGAACTTGGTCAGAAGCCACCCCTGTCAACTTACATGACATTGAGTTTACTTTGACCTCTTTGGATTGAAAAGTTATTGCAAGCTTAGCAGGCCCCTCTCTGCTGGCATGAGCAGGTAATGTGAAAAATCAAAACAGACAGCACATTTGAATCAAACCCCTAACCCAAATTGGGTGTCAGTGTATCTTATGGAGCAATTTAAATCCTCAGATGAAAAAGCAAGGGGCATTACTTCAATTGCTTCAGGATGTGTACAACTTTCCAGCTGCTGGGAGCCAGATGCCAGGCAGACGAGACTTAGCATGCAAGGAGGAAAGTTAAGTCATTCACCATTCAAGAAACCTGGAGAAGTCACAAAATACAAAACGACACTTTCTTATTTTTGTCTGCTATGCACCTGCACCTAATATAGGATTTCCTGTCTGAAGCAACATAACCAGGAAATCAACTTATCAACTTATCCTCTTACTGCAAAATAACCAGATTTATTCAGTAAGTAGTTTTTGCGAATCTTTGAGATTGTCCTTTAGTTTAAAAAAAGTGATAAAAAAACAAAAAATAAAGACATATTCTCTTCCCTGACTGTTCATGATAGCCCTGAAGACCTTTAGCTCACAGGTGCTTGAATTGCATTTGGCTAATGTAGAGGATGGAAAAGGAACTCCTGAGTTTTGAATGGTCTGTGTTTCAGTGTGTTGAGGAAGGGGGTAGACATACGTTGCATGGAGTGTGTTAGCATATCTGAAAAAATCAGCTTGGAGGAGGAAAGATGTATTTTGGTCATAGTTTCCGAGGCTTCAGCCCATGGGCAGCTGATTCTATTGGGGCTTGAGGTGAAGCTGAATATCATGGAAGAAGGGTGTGGCAGGAAGCAGAGAGAGAGGGAGAGAGAGAAGCATCCAGTGGCAAGACACAGCCTTCAGGGGTATAATTCCCAGTGACCCACTTTCTCCAACAAGGTCCCACTGCCTAAAATTTCCACCACCTCCCAATTATGCTATCAAATTTGAATTTCTCCATGGATGAATGCTTTGACAAGGTCAGGACCCTCTGATGATGGACCTCTAAACATTGACACGTTGTGGACCTGACCCTCAACAGATGAGCCTTTGGGTACTATTCCAATCCAAAGTTATAGCTAGAGACTATTCCGGAAAAGAAAACTAAACCCTTCTATATTGGCAAAACTTTGATTATTTGCTACTTGTGTTCAAAATCACCCCCTGAATCCCACTATCAGTACTTTTGAGACAGGAGCCAGGGCTGGACGTAAATTAAAAGTCTCCTTTGTGTGACTGAAGAGAAAGGGAAGTACCGATTATTTTATGGAAAGAAATTCTTTTTTTTTATTAGAAGCATATAGAGATAAAATTGAGGGGGAAACATTATCAAACCAATAGTAATCAATGTATATATACTTTGTTATCCAGGGGTAATGCCAAAACATGGATGACCACCTTGGGTTTCACCTGTTGCAATTTCCCCCAGAAGAACTCATGCGTTAAATGGGTAGCTCGTGGAGGAATGACCTCGGCTTTTGGGATGGTTCCTCCATATTCCCACTCTCCAGGCTCCTATGAGTTCTTCATATACCCTCCCCCATTCTTATCCCCCTCCCTACACCTCCAAGTATCCTAGGGAGCCATCCCCCTTTTACTGAGAGTCATTCAATTTGAAATATTGTTAGGTTAGCCAACTACCCTACTGCTTCCCCATATATTCTAGCATCCGCAGATGAGAGAAACCATTCAGCTCTTGAGTCTGTGGGATTGGGATACTTCACTAAGCATAATTCTTTCCATCTCCATCCATTTAATATCAAAAGCCATAATATCGTCTTCTCTAATGGCCAAATAGTATTCCATAGTATATATGTACCAAAGTTTTTGTATCCACTCGTCGAGTGAGGGGCATCTGGGTTGGTTCCATAGTCTAGCTATAGTAAATTGAGCTGCTATAAACATTGAGGAAGCCACATCGCTATAATATGCTGATTCTAACTCTTTTGGGAAAATACCCAGGAGTGGGATAGCTGGTGGTAAGGTGGTTCCATCCTTAATTTTTTGAGGATTCTCCACACTGCTTTCCAGAGTGGCTGAACCAGTTTACAGTCCTACCAGCAGTGTAACAGTGTTCCTCTTTTTATGGAAAGAAATTCTATGGTTAAGATGCTCATGAGAAAATCCTTAATTTTGAGTAACCTTCCTATAGAAGGTAAGGTTAAGAGAATATCGCTTTATGTGCAAATCTTTGAGTGTCTTCTAAGAAGCTCAACTTGGTTCCACCAGCATGGATCAGCTCGGCTTTGGACCTCAGAGTTTTATAGCAGACAAGGCTTCAGACTGTATTGAATTTATTTCTTATGCCACAGCTGTCACAACCAGTTCATGTGGGTTACAAGCAGCTTTAAGCAGGGGCACCAGGTGGCTCTTACTCAGGTGAGCCCTGTACTCCCGCCTTCGTCTCAGGCCTCTCCCATGCCACAGGTGTAGAGGGCCTGCTAGAAGTGCTGGGCAGGTTTTCAGGTGCAACCCGAATGCACAGGAGTTAGTGTTCCTTTGTGCAGCCCTTGGCCAAGGGGAATCGGAAGACAAGGGACAAGTGTTTCCTCTCCTTCTCCCAATGGATATCTCTAAACCTTGCCTCATGACCCCAGTCGCCTGTTCTGGGAGCCACTGGCCAAATAAAACACCCACATGCAAACTTCACAGTCTTGAAGAAATCCATCCTAAGACACATTGCGCTCATTGGTGTCACCTGCCTGCCACAGAAGTGTGTAATTTTAGACCAAATGCAGTCTTACTGCTGTTGGTACATTATTAGTGAATATAAAAGATCTCACTCACTTTTCCATTTCCAATATGGTTTTACCACCAGGGGCCAATGGACTGAAATGATCCCATTAAAATAGGCGATGACCTATTTTTTCTTTTGAAATAGAAGGGGTCCCTTTAATGTGTGTTCCTAGCCCACTGGATTGCTCCTTTGTGAGTCTTGTTATAAAGCCCTGACCTTCAGAAAAGAAATTAAAGTACAGGGCCATTTCATGGTATTCACCTTCCTTCGCAGTATGTTTTTTGATCTCTGTGAAGTAGAAACAGGCAGGGGAGAGTGCTGATGCGGCCAGCATGGTGGCCTTGATGTCTGTACAGCTGATTAGCCTTGCATGGAGCAAAACCATCTCAGAGCCCTGAAACTACATTCCGAATGCTGGTGGAACGTGGCCTTAAGTGTGTGCTATTGGTCACCCGGTGCAGCAGATGACAATGCACATTTCACACACACTCCTGAACACCAAATGTGAGGGTCAGTGACGGTGACCAGAAAGAAGCCCAGTGTCACTGGTAAGGAGTTGATTGTGTGTGTGTAGAAGGGAGATTTTTGCTGATTGAACAGGGCTCAGATGAGACTTCTGGAGTCACAGACCTGTGATGTGGTGTGTGACGTTACATGTCACAAGGGATTTGCAAGATGAAGGATACAAGTCAAATAGCTTTGAGGTTCCGGTGACCGGAAGGGGCCGGGCTCCCCATTCCTGCTTTATCCTTCTGTCACGCCAAAAGCAGGGGAGCTGGCTCCACACTCAGGTTGCCTCAAGATGGGTGTGTGAGTGTGCATGAAGTGGGACAGGGAGAGAGGAGTGTTGAAGATGACTAGCAGCGTTTTGATGGCCTGATACAGGGCAAGAAAGGAGGAACAGGGCAGGATGTGGTGATGGTAGATAGCATCCTTTGGGAGCTCCTAGGTACAAATTAGATTTGGCTGAGTGTTAGGGGATGGGGCTCACCTTCGATCCCACTGGGGCTGCTAAGCCAGCAGGCATCTGAGCAACATTTCTGTGCTTCACCAAGGGGACCAGCTGTACTGAACTCCCTTTTCGATCTTTGTAAGGCTACCGAATGCTCCAAGAAATGGGCGCTTAGGGTGTGTTTACTGTGGCACTTTCTCCGTTACCCCAAATGAGTTGGCTCTGCAGCTGTATTTCCAATGGTAACGGGTCATCTGGCAACTTGGGAGCTGCTATTGACCTCGAGTTTCAGAGAATTGTGTGCGACTGCCCAGGAGGGCTACAGTTTGGCAGAGTCTTTACTGACAGTGGAATTGGTTCTCCAACAGAAAGTTGGGTTTCAATTTTATGGTGAGAGAGAGTGTATGTGTGTGAGTATGTGTGTGAAGGAAAAATTCACATAACATAAACTATTTTAGGCCAGTTGCAATGGAGAATGCATGCAATCCCAGTGCCTCCAGAGGCTGAGGCAGGAGGATCACAAGTTCAAAGCCAGCCTCAGGAAGTTAGTCCCTAAGCAAGTTAGACCGTCTCAAAAGAAAAAAAAAAGTAGAAAGGGCTCAGGTTATGGCTCAGTGGTTAAGCACCCCTAGGATCAATCCCCAGCATCCCCCCAAAAAACGTACTTACAATGATGTTCACAATGTAATTTAATTGTCATCTTAATCTTATTCCAAGACATCTTCATAATCACCAATTGAGACTCCTCATGAATGATATGAAATCTGACCATACTAAAAATCATCTTTTCATGAGAAGCATGTAATTTTTTTTGTTTAAAGAACATGTCTTATAGTACCTTTTAGTTTAATTTGGTTTTTGAATGGTATAATTATTGTAGTACTTCCAAATTCATAGGGACAATACATTTTCAATACAGAAAACACAAGTCTTGGAAATCAGGGGCCAAGCACATTGCAGTGAAGACACAGTCCCCAAGTTGGACAAAACTACATGGAAATCTGTTGCTAAGAATACAAGCACTAGGAGGCTAGAGCTGTGGGTCAGCGGTTAAAGCATTTGCCTGGCATGTGCAAGGACCCAGGTTTGAACTCCAGCCCCACACACGCAACAAAATGTCAGAAATGAAAGCCAAATGAAAATATAAATAAAATCAATTCTCTCTATCCCTCTCCCTAAAAAAAAAAAAAATAAATAAATAACATGCATGCTCTGACTCCCAGGTGGGGAGCTATGAAAATCCCCTGGAAGAACGTGCACAGGCTTATCTGCCTCAGTCTCCCAGGTGATGTGGATTAGTTTGTTCTAGCATGTTCAAGAATTATTGGTTAAGCAGCAGCAGTTTAGAATCAGGTCAGATCTAAAGTGAAAAAAAAAAAAAAAAAAGATCTGAGCTGTGCTATTTTCTAGCCATGCATTTTTTCCGCATCTTGGTTTTCTCACCTGTAAATGGGAATAATATCTACATTCTTAGGTTTTTGTGAAAATTAGGTGCCTGGCACGTAATAAGTGTTGGGGAAATGCTAGCTTTTCGAGAGAGTGGAAAGAACAACAGAGAGAAGTAGATGTTTGGGGACCAGCGTGACCCAACCCCCAGGCAAGTGTCTTTGTTTGGCATTTAATCCTCGCAGGGCATTTGATTTAAGTGTCTGCCTCTGCAATTGGAATAAAACCACCACGTACTGGAGCTGGAATGCCAGATTGTACTGCTGGGCTCTGTCATCTATAGCCAGAGATCGTTTCCCAATTTAATGCAAGATGAGTTTTGGTACCAAGCAATGCTGCGGTGCAGAGCGAAGGCTTAGAAATTAGAAACGGGACTCCGGCTGGGGTGCAGTGACAAGTGCAGTAAACCCAGAGCTTTGGAGCAGACCCCTTCCAACATGGCAGTGATGCCAGTCCGACAGGCAGGGCTCTTGCTGCCAGACGGAGGGTGTCTCACCCATGCAGTTGAGAGAGCTCCCACCACCTGCTCCCAGGGGCTGGTTTGGGGCAGCTCCTGAGAAGTTGCTTCATCTGCTCTAATCCATGTATGGAGTGAAATCTGGAATCCCGTTAGCTGAGCTGGGTAACATCACCAGCCTCCCCAATTTGTGATTTGTTCAGTAAATTGTTGAACATCTCTATGCATGATTTACTCCTTAAGATGTTGACATCCAGAAACAAGACACGGTCCCAGCCATCCACAGTGGCAATTCCCCGAGTGGCCTGCGATCTGTCATTTGTCAAGATATCCCATCCATCAGAGAAGTGTTCCTTGGCTGAGCAGGTTTGGAAAACACCCTACAGGACATGATTCTTGAAGAGTTCTAGTACATGCCAGCATCAGAAACCTCTGAGATGGGGAATAGAAGGGAAAAGAAGCAACATAATTCAGTGTTTCCTATTCTTTTTAAACATGAAATTATTTGGCTGTTTAAAACTTCCCAACATGTGCTAGAATCTGTGTT
>PVKS010008025.1:0-70170 GCA_004027875.1 Aplodontia rufa
GATACTTGGAGGTGTAGGGAGGGGGATGGGGAGTGGGGAGGGTATATGAAGAACTCATAGGAGTCTGGAGAATGGGAAGATGGGGGAACCATCCTAGAAGCCGATATCCTTCCTCCACTAGCTACCCATTTAACACATGAGTTCTTCTGGGGGAAACTACAACAGGTGAAACCCAAGGTGGTTTGTCTAGGCTTTGGCATGACCCTTGGATAACAAAGTTTATATACATTGATTGCTACTGTTTTCATAATGTTTCTCCCTCAACTGTATCTCTATATACTTCTAAAAAAAAAAAACCTTTGTTAAATATCCCAAAGTATTCCAGATTAAGAAAATCCATATAGGTAATTATCATAGAATAATGCTAACAATATGTTTGCTATTTCCAAAATATATGCAAAGCTGACCAATTTTCTTTCAAGGAAATACATATTGAAATATTCTTCTATTGTTCACCTATCAAATTGACAAAGATAAAATGCAATAAGCATCAATGGTATCAAGATGTGTGAAACCAATATTCATATCTTATTTTTGTTGGTTAATTTTTATATTTATCTTTTATGCTCTTCATAAATCCTACCTGTAGTGTAATTTTTTCTTTTTTCTTTTTTTTTATTCTTCTAACTCAAGTGATTAAACTGAGTAGTTAGCTCTACCACTGACATACATCCTCACTGTTTTTAATTTTGTTTTAAGACAGGATCTCACCACGTTGCCAAAGCTGGAGTGTCACTTGTGATCCTCCGGTCCTCATCCTCCTAAGTACCTGGGATTACAGGCATGTACCACCACACTTGGCTGTAATTCTTATTTTAGATAAAGGGGAACTGAAGTTGATGGAATTTAAATGAACAGGTTGTGGTCATCTGGCAAGTTGGAGAGCAACATTTGGGCCCATAACTCACATCACACTCCTTACTTTTCCATATGCCCTCCCTAACCCCATATTGGTTCTTTTAAAGAAAACTCAAGGAATGCAATGATAAAGTGACAGAGATTTCTGATCTGACTACTAATTCTAAACCCTTTCACTTTTTCCTTTGCTCTGTCATCTTCTTTACAACAATTAAAATAAGAAAATCAAATTGATAATGCAAAAATGCCTTGAGGATGGCCATCAGCCAATTAAAATATCTGGAATTTATGACTATTAGTTAGATTTATTCAGAATCATATGGAACCAAAGAACATCCAGCATTATGGAAATTAAAATGAGAATAAAATAGGTGAATCTTCTCAGAAGAAAAACAGAATATCCTCAGTTTTAAAAGTAGCAGAATATAGGAGAGGAAAAAGGACCATACCAAGTCACCTGTTTAAGGAATTGAAAGGGCTACCTACTTAAAATGAGCTAATTCTATATATATCTTGATGTTAGTACACCCAGCACAGATTTTCGAAAGAAAGAGGGAATCCTGGACCAGGTCACTTCCCAAGTCTGTGTGAGAGCCAAGAATTGCTAGGTCTAGAGTTAAATGTTTGAGAGTTTCTTCACTTCCAAAATCAACTATGTTGACATCATGAAGACTTTTCCTTTGACCATGTATTATGGAGTTAACCCTCAATCTGCAATGAAATGAGGAGCCAGGGTATCTGTAACAGATGTTAGCCCTCACTGAGACTGAACCAGGGACTTTCACGTAAATTTAGGGAAATATATTCAAGCTACTGATAGTGATCCTTATAGGTCTGTGGTTTTATCATGGAAATGCAACAAAGAATCACCAAATATTCATAGACATCTGTACCATGAAAAGCAAAAGGACAAAAATTAATATAAAGAAGGAGTAATAAAAACAGGATGGAGGAGATTTGAGATTTGAAAAGCAGAAAGACAACAAACAAACTTGTAGGCTGAGTATCATGGCAGAAAGAGCTGAAGACTGAGTCTTTCATACATGGAGTCAATAGATTGTATCATATGCACTATGAAAAGAGGAACACAGGAGGAAATTATGGTGGTGCTAGAATTAGGACCATCTAACAGGAGTTGTGGGAAAAATGAATGAAGGAAATAGTGAAGAAGAAATTAAAAAATAAATATTTTTCCTAAGAACTGAATGAAATCCAAAGCTTTGAGGGAAAAAAAGGTACAGTAAATACTAAGGGTTGTGGTGATGTTAGTGAGCTGTTGAATTCAAAAAGTATGAAAAAATGTGAGCAAATAAATCAGCAAAATGTATAGTTAAATGTACATGCAAGTTTGAGAGTATAATTGTTCAACACTGCACGATCAATAAAATTTACATTTATGAAACTACAAACATATTGAAAGCATAATAAAAAACAAAAATTGAAAATCTACAAGATTTCAACAAAATATGGGATACTGGAAGAATGAGATAGTGACAGCTTGCAAAAAGTAATTTTTTATTTGGAAAGAAATGATACAGTTGTTGATTAATTCTCCATGTTGATAGAAAAATGTGTTTAAATATTAAATAAATATTCAACGTAAATGTTCATAAGTAGTGATAGAGTCACCATATTAGCACTGGATCTAGACTTTTTATTACAAAAAAAAAGAGATGGCTCTGTCTTTTCAAATTATTTACTGCTATTGCCATTGAATCTAATTCTGACTCTTATATTATATATTCTCTTTGTATGGAAAAAATAAGTCCTTTTTTCTTTATAGCATTTGATATTTTTCAAGCTTTTGTTATTTTTTTTATCCAACAACTTCAATATAACAATATGACATATTTTTTCTTGTATTCCACCCTTTATTAGATGTGTATTTCTTAGAAAAATGTATCTTTTAGTAATAGTTAATTTTTTATTGTCTTTGCAGCTCTCAAAATGATCTAAGTTTCTCTTGCACATTGATGATAATTTTAGCTACCATTATATCTATAAATGTATAACATTTTAAGTTCCATTTTTAAGGTAGTACTTTGAATAACATGTTCCACTGTCTACTTGTGTTCTATGTAAATGAAAAGAAAAAAATCATTAATCTAATGCCTGTTATTTAAAATAATCTAAAACATTTTTAATTAGGAAGATTTTATAATTTTTCTCTTTTACTCCAGGGTTCTAAAATTTAGGTTTGTCTGAGAAAATGTTTTTTGGTCGTTTATACTGTTTAGGACTTAGTGGATCTTTCCCATTTGAGGATTATGCCTCTCAAACAATATTATTTTCTTTCATTTGATAGTGGGGTAGGACAATTAATCTTTCTAATCTTCTTCTTGAACTGAAAGTACCTGTGTTTCAGTAAATGGATATGTCTGGTGAAATTTCCACCTGAGATTTCATTCCTGGGGTTGACTTTTGTCCCTGAATTCCCTTGAGCTGATATGGTAAGGTAGCATAACTGAAACATAGAAATTTCAGATAAAATATAATAATTCTCAGGCTGGAGCAGTGGCTTAGCAGTTTCAGCAATTGTCTGGCTTGCACAAGGACCCAAGTTCAAATCCTAGCACCACTTACACAACAAAGTGTTGGAACAATGAAATCACATGAAAAACTAGATAAAATTGATTTTCTCTCTCTCTCTCTCTTTAATAAAATATAATAATTCTCAAAACAAAAAAATTTAATAGAAGGCAGAACATCTAGTGATAGGGAAAAAAAACAAAATCAAAACTAATTCAAGAAAGTGGGAAGTAAAAATACCAATGGTCTTATTTCCTGGGGTTTAAGTTTCTCCCAGGACCTCTGGAAATTTAGACTAGAAAGGGGGTCCCAAATAAAATCTGTAGCTCCAAAAAGGGCCAGCATCTATCAATAGAAGATAGAAATATTTCAGGGTCTTTTTCAAAAATTAACAGGAAAACAGAGAGGGGAATAAAGATGATGGATTGCAGGATCATGGTTCTGGTCACTCTCTTTGACTTGAAACAAAGAAGCCCTGGGAAAGCTGCCTTCCTGTAATGTGTGTGTATTGGGAAAGATTGCTGGAAAAAAAGTGCTGGTCAGTGGGAGATTCTCAGTGATTCAGAGATTTGGGCATAGCAAGTGGAAAAGAGGAACTAATTCAGACCCAATCAGTTGCTACCACAACTGCAAAGGCAGTTGTGTGGGGAGATGCTAATTGATACAGTGAGTTCAATTTTGCAATGCAGAGACTGAGTTCTTGTAGAAATGCTGCAATGGGCTTAAATTGGGACAAGTCTTCAGCATCTCCACTGCAGAAGAGAAAGCAGAGTCCACCCATCCATCCATAAGGACAGGCAATAGCTATTTTGAACAAACAAGCAGGTGAATAGAATCAGGGACTGTAAAGCAAATTTCTCCACAGTCCTACCAGTATCCTACCACCTGTCTTGGATAGGCTTAGTGCAAAGAGGAGCTCTGTTTTGACCTAAACTGGGACAACTCTGTG
Organism: Aplodontia rufa; assembly: GCA_004027875.1. Lineage (NCBI taxonomy): Eukaryota > Metazoa > Chordata > Mammalia > Rodentia > Aplodontiidae > Aplodontia > Aplodontia rufa. The sequence goes on from PVKS010008025.1 coordinate 4,337, forward strand.
GCCTCACCTCTGCAGAGGGGAGAGTGGGGTCCCCTACCTGCCTGTAAGGAGGTAGGGCAGTAGCCTTTTTGTCCAAAGAGGCAAATGAGACAGAGACTCCAAAACAGATTTCTTCATAATCCTGCCAGGACCTTGCCAACTTTTCAGTGGTTAAACCCAGAAGAGAAGCTCTGGGTCTGGCCCAGACATCACCCAGCTCAGAGGAATTCAGGTTGGAGGAGCCCACTGGGGAAACCCAGCTTAGCCTGGTCACCTTCTCTAAATTGGAGGGCACATATGGCTCTCTAAGGTGTGTGTCTAAACCATGCAGGAGAGCACAGAGCCTGGGATCAGGAGGTCTGGAGGACTATGCTTGAAATCTGGAAGTCCCCTGGAGTAACAGATTGCCCAGTGGAGGCCAGCAGAGGACAACCCCACAGAGTGTGGATTAAACTGAATTCTTCTGGACAGTAGCAAATCCTAAAACTCAGGTGACTGAGCTCTAGATCCATGTCCTAACAAGTCTTCCACCCATGGAATCCTGTAAAGCTACCACCTTGTGATCACAGCACTTCTGGCTTTTGGTTTCCACTAACAAAACTCAACAGGACACTGAACATCTGCCTCCACTGTGTAACAAGATAATATCAGGGGTCACAATTCCAATTTTTTCTTTTCTTTTCTTAAATTTTTTTCTCTTTTAGTTGTAGATATTTTTCCTTGCTTGGAGGTATTTACTGAATCTACTATTCTTGTAGACAATAATTAACATTGTAATAGTTATAGAGGGAGAACAGTAATCAGTTTAACATGGTATATTTTATATATTTGATGTTCATTTTGATTTTTCCCTTATTTCAGGAGGCATTGAAAATTGTAAATGTCAAAGATAGCTCAGAAGTTAGGGAATCTGCTGTTCAACTCAACTATTCTGAGAGAACCTTAACCCAAGTAAGGGAGGGAACAAAACTCCCAACCCATCAACATAATCACACTGAGGAATAACTATAGAGGAGTCAAAGGACCTACTTCCTGGCATCAATCCATATTACACATTCAGCAAACAACAGCAGAACAAGCAATTCAATCACGTACAAAGGTTCATACACAAAATAAGTTGAAAAAATAATTTACTTCAATTCAAAATCAAAGAAGAAATTCTTCAAAAGTGAGGAATCAGGCTATAAAAATTTTGCCTCAAATCCACAACTCCCCAACCACAGAGTCCACAGATGGGAGCAGGATGAAACCCTAGAAAAAATTTTCAATGATCTGATCACTAATACAATAAAATACCTTGAAGAAGATTTAAGGATGGAAATAAGAGACCAAACACAAGAGATGAAAAACTTTGTTCACAAAGAAATGGATATACTGAAAACAGGAGTTTTAGACTTGAAATCCTCAGCAACTAACTCAAAGGCTTGATGAAAGAATTTAATAATAGATTAATTTCTGTAGAGGGTAAAACCTCATCTCCAGAAGAAGAAACTTCCAATCATGAGGACAGACTGTGTAGGCATGAATGCACAGATGAAAGAAAAGAAAAGATACAGAACATGATCAGAACTTTCAAGATGTCTGTGATGAAATCAGAAGATGTAGTCTGAGAGTAATTGGGATAGAGGAAAATATCAAAATTCAAATAAATGGCATAAAGAACATTCTAAACTAAATAGTTAAAGAAAAATTCTCCCATATCAGAAACGAGTCATACATCCTCATTCAGGAAGCATATAGGATTCCAAATAGATCTAATCCAATGAAAAGTTCACCAAGACACATCATATTCAAAACGTCTCACAGAGAAAACAAGGAAAGATTAATAAAAACTGCAAAAGAGAAACACCAAGACACATTCAGAGGATCACCAATAAGGATCACCACAGATTTCTTAGCTCAGACCATGAAAGCAAAAAGAACTTGGAAGGATATTTTCCAATCCTTGAAAGAACACAACTGTCAACCCATAATACTATAACCAGCAAAACTTAGCTTCAAATTCTAAGGGAAAATAAAAATATTTCATGACAAGAATAGTGTGCAGCATTCTAGAACTGAAAACCAGTGCTACAAAAACTATTCAAAGACAAACTACAGATAGAGAAACAATCAAACAATTCCCAAAGCCCACAAATAGAGGAAATTAAATAAAAGTATACTCTACTAAAAGATAACTGAGACAGCATATAATATACCAAAAAATCACAGTGGCAGTGAATCACAACCACATTTCTATTCTAACACTGAACATAAATGGTCTCAATGCCCCAATCAAAAAACACAGATTAACAGATTGGATCAAAAAACAAAGTCCAATAATATATTGCTTAGCTTACAGCTAAGCAGAGCCATGGATTGAAAGCTGGAAGAAAATCTACCAGGCTTATGGCCCAAGAAGTTAAGCCTGTGTTGAGATAGTTATATCCGACTAGGTAGATTTAAATCAAAGTTAGTCAGAAGAGATAAAGAAAGCCATTATGTCTTATAAAGGCAATTGTACATCAAGAAGACACAATCATAATAAGCATCTATGCCCCAAACACCAATGTTCCCACATATATGGAAAAATACTCTATAAGTATATCCCAACATGATGATACTGCAGGATTTTAATATGCACCCTCACCAATAGACAGATCATCAATGCAAAAATCAATAAAGATATTTCCAGCCTAAACAATGCTATGAATATAATGGACTTAACAGACATCTACAGAATATTCCAACCCAAACTGTCTGAGTTTAACTGCTTCTCAGCAGTGCATGGACCCTTCCCCAAAATGGATCATGTTCTAGTCTACAAAGGAAATCTTAGCAAATACAAAAAATTTGATGTAATGTCATGTATCCTATCAGATCACAATGGAATGGGCCTAACAATTAATAGTGAGAAAAATGCATGAAAGCACATAAATACATGGAGATTAAATAATACCTTTTTAAATGAAGAATGGATGAAGGAGGATATGAGAGCAGAAATCAAGAAATTCTTGGAAATGAATGAGGATGAAGACACAACATATCAAAATCTCTGGGACAGTATGAAAGGATGTTTTAGAGGTAAGTTTAAAGCACTGATTGCCTTCATCTAAAAACTTGAGAAATCATAAATAAATAAGCTTATTTTCCACCTCAAATCCATACAAAAAGAAGAACAATCCAATCCCAATGCCTGCAGAAGACAGAAAATAATCAATATCCAAGTCAAGATCAATGAAATTGAGAAGAAAAGAGTAGTGCAAAGAATAAAAAACAAAAAACAAAAAGCAAAGAGCTGATTCCTGGAAAAAACAAATACAATTGTAAGATACCTAGCCAACCTCACCAAAAAACAGAATGAAATGAAGCAAATCAATAAAATCAGAAAGGAAATTGGGGTGATCATTACTGATGCTTCTTATCATGGAATAATATTATTTTCCCTTAGAATTTGAAGCTGAGTTTTGCTGGTTATAGTATTATGGGATTATCAGGCCCTATTTTGGATAGCTACACTCCTCAATCTGAATAACCTGGAAGCCACATATGACATTCCCAAATTGATGCAAGAGGATATTTAAAATTTAAACAGTCCAACATCAGGTAATGAAATTGAAACAGCAATTAAAAGCTTTCCAAAGAAGAGAAGTCCAGGAGTGAATGGATTCTCAGATGATTTCTGTCATATATTTATAGAAGAAATAATACCTCTTCTTATGAAACGATTCCATGAAACTGAAAGGGATGGAACCCTCCCAAATACATTTTATGAGGCATCCATAACCCTCATACCAAAATCAAAGACACCTGAAAAAAAGAAAACTACACACTAATATCCCTGATGTCATAGACACAAAAATCCTAAACAAAATTCTAGCAAACCATATTCAGCAAAATCTCAAAAAGATGATACGCCATGATCAAGTGGGCTTTATTCCAGAGATGCAAGCCTGATGCAACATAAGCAAATTAATAAATGTGATTCATCATTTAAACAGAATTAAAGACAAAATTCCATCATAACCTTAATTGATACAGGAAAGACCTTTGATGAAATTGAACATCTGTTTATGTTCCAAACTCTGGAGAAGATAGGGATCAAAGGATCTCACCTTACCTATGTTAGAACTATTTATGACAAGCCCACAGCCAACATTATACTAAATGGAGAAAACCTAAAATCCATCCCACTAAGCTCAGGAATAATACAAGTTTGTCCACTTTTACTCAATATAGTCTTCAAAATCCTAGCCACAGAAATCAGACAAGAGAAGGAAATTTAAGAATATGAATAGGAAAGGATGAGGTTTAACTACCTTTATTTGCCATTCTGCCTAAACACTGTATAGATTCAACACAATCACCATCAAAATACAAATGTCATTCTTCACAAATACAGAAAAATCACTTCTCAAATTCATTTGTTACTATAAGAAACCCAGAATAGCCAAAAATAACTAAGCAAAATAAATAAATAACTGAATAAACAACATCAACAACAAAGCAGGAGTAATCACAATACCATACCTGAAATTATACCATAGAGCTGTAGCAACAAAAACAGTGTGATATTGGTATCAAAATAGGCATGAAGACCAGACCAATGGAATAGAATATAAGACACTGAGACCAACCCATAAATCTTTAATCATCTGATATTTGACATAGGGGGCAAAAATATAGTTTGAAGGAAAGACAGCCTGTTCAATAAGTGGTGCTGGACAAAATGGACAGCCATATTCAGATGACTGAAATTAGATCCTTATCTCTCATCCTGCACAAAAATCAAATCAAAATGGATCAAAGATTTAGGAATTAAACCAGCAACATTACAACAGCTAGAATCAACACTCCACCATATCGATGTAGGCACTGACTTCCTTAACAAGACTCCCATAACACAAGAATTAAAGCGAATGATTAATGAATGAGATGCCATTAAACTAAAAAAGCTTCGGCACAGCTAAGGAATTAATCAAGAGTGCCAAGAGAGAACTTATAACATGGGAGAAACTGATAGCCTGGTGCACCTCTGACTGGGGCTAATATCCAGAGTACACAAAAACTCAAAAACTTAACACCAAAAACACAAACAATCAAATTAATAAATGGGTAATGGAACTAAACAGAAACTCTTCAACAGAGGAAGTTCAAAAAGCCAATAAACACATGAGATTGTTAGTTCTTCATCACTAACAATCACAGAACACAAATCAGAACAACATTAAAATTTCACCTCACTCCAATCAGAGTGGCAAAGGTGAAGAATCTAAACCATAACAGATGCTGTAGGGGTTATGGGGAGAAAGCAACAGGAACACACTGTTGGTGGGGACTGTAGACTGGTTTAGCCACTCTGGGAAGCAGTATGGAGACTCCTCAAATAATTAAGGATGGAATCACTGTACCACCCATCTATCCTACTCCTGCGTATTTTCCCAGAAGAACTAGATTCAGCATATTACAAAGACACAACTACATCAATGTTTATACCAGCTCAATTTACAATACGTAAATTATGGAATAAACCTAGATGCCGCTCACTGGGTGAATGGATCCCAAAACACACACACACACACACACACACACACACACACACACAAAATGGAGTTTCACTCAGCTATTAGAAAGAATGATATCATGACTTTTGCAGATAAATGGCTGGAAATAGCAAAAGTTATGCTGAGTAAAATAAGCTAAACCCAGAAACTTAAGGGTTGAATATATTTTCTCATATGTGGAAGCTAGAGTAAAACCAAGATAGTTCAGTTTATTTACTAGACCCACCAAATTCAAATTAATGCATAATGTTGGGGGACTATAGGCATGAAGGAGGGAAATGAAGAGGGATGGAGAGAGTGATGGTGGATAGAGAGGGAAAGGGGGGTCATCAATTCTGTAGAGTACACTTGACTCCCATGAGAAGCCAAATAATACTCATGCATGATTTTAATACTTGAAAATTCAATAATTTATATATATATATGTATATATATATATGGACATTTATATATGTAAGGGGGGAAATTACAGTGGACACAAGAAAGCAGGGAGTGGGCAAAGGGGCAGGGATCATAGATAAGGATTGGGTACAGGTTACATTGTGATTATGTATGTATGTATGTATGTATGTGTATGTGAAGCAACAAATCCCTTAAATAGGTAAAAATCTGTTGAACTAACAAAAAATAATTAACAAAAAAGCATATTTTCTTTTCAGACCATAAAATTGCCCTGTAAGAAATTAAATAAAAACCTATCAATATGAAGAAGATACTGGAAGTTTAGAAAATAAAGTGAATTTATGGTAATTGACTCCTTCAGCATTAAAACAAAGAAAGAAAGGGCTTGATAAGACATTTCCAATTCCAGGGAAATATCTACTTGTATTAAGAGAAAAATAATGTTGACTTCACAAAAACAATACACTTTTAGATCCTTTGTCCCATTATCATACACATAAAGTATTATTCTGCATCATTTGAAAGCATAATCATAATTAGAAAATATTTCACATGATGATTATGTGGAGATATTTTATTGTTAACATTTTGAAATATAAGGGTCTAACCTCTTACAAATTAATTGCACAAAATTACATTTTGTTTGAAAAATTTCAATCCTTTGCATTTTGAACTCTGTTCACTCATTTCAGAAAAGGATTATGTTCACTGACTGCTATATCCAGGGTTTCTATAAGGTCAGAGAAAGTCATGCTGCTTGCTTTTTGCAGTTTAATATTGTATAGTTTTGACTCACTTTCACCACTGAGGTACTCAATGGCAACCTTTTGAATTGGTCATTTATTGAATTCTTCTTGTATGTTAGTCATTGTGTCAAGAGCTATGGAACCAGTAATGTAGAAGACAGAAGTCCTACCCTACAGGATTCCATTGAGTTTTGGTAGAAGTCTTGAATCTGTTGGATCAGGTTGCTTGGAGAGACTATTTCCCAAGTCCCAGTTCTTTCTAAATGATCTGAGTGTATGCTCCACTTGCCTGGTCTAGAACAGTATGCCCTTATGTTAGCTATTCTCCAGGACTTACCAGGAGAAGAAAACATGAGATCGAGGACTTTAATGCTATATATTTTTTCACAAAGAGATTAGAGAATTTTCTCTGTAAAAATAAAACACCATTTTGATGTTTCAGTGTATTGTAGTATAAGTAGGATTATGGAGGTGGTTTTTATGTCTATATTACTCATCATAACATATTTAAAATCTTATGATTCATTTTTGTGGAGAATACATAAATTAGCAGTAGGAGGTTAGAAGAATCTGTGCAGGTGTATCTGTGAGAAAGACACAATCGATACTCCTCAGGGTATGAGCACCCCCATCACTGCTCCTGTTCCAAAATATTTTTCCCACTTGATAAAAACAAAGAAGGATGAAAAAATGTTATTATTAGGAGTAGGTAAAATTAGCAATGGGGATATTACTGAATAAGATATAGAATGAATCAAAGAAAAATGCGAAAATAGGTATACATGAAATTATAATTGTATAGATATAAGAGAATCTAAATTGAGATATAAAATAATTAAAGGCAGAATAAATAAGACATAACATAGGTCGAAGTCATCTAAGATGAAAACCAAAATTAAAACTTTTATAGTTTTAAACAAAAAGAAAATGTTAAAAAGCAACATAGTCATATCCGTGAACTGAGCAAATTCAGAGAAAGAACAGCTAGACATACACAAAAGAACAGGATTTCTGGTGCTGGTAAATTAAAGCTCAAATACCAATTGTATAATTGTTTTCTAAAACCTGATAATCCATGATAGGTTTGATCTGAGAAGAATCTTAAAATGGAAATCAAGTTATTTTAACTTTCCAAAATTTCCTTTTAAATTATCAAATATTTCAGAGAGAAAATTTAATTTTCCTTACAAATATAAAATGTTCCAAATATTTGTAAATTTCACTTAACATTGTGAGCAATTCTTTGTCCATCAATACACCAAATCTTGCCAGTATTCATATTTATTTAATACATATTTTTAAAGAAGATATAAGACAGATTTAAGCTGTTGGTCCACCTATGAGAGCTGATCTTCCTCACTCACACAATAGCTCTCTCCCTCTCTGTCTCTCTGCTCCCCAGATGATGTGAGCTAAGTAACTTTCTTCTGCTACATCATTCTTCCATGACATTTCTGCCTTGGAGCTAGTTAAACATGGACTGAAATCTTTCAAAACAGTGAAGTGAAATAAATATTTCCTTCTCCAATTTTTCTCATAAGATACTTCAGTCACAGTGACATAAGGTGGCAAACACAGTGATATAACTAGCCCTGATTTTATTTGACTAGTTTTTGCATTGTAGTTTATTCATACCTATGTGCCTTTATATTAAAGTTAGTGGTACATGTAATATAATTGCCAACATATTTGAATTAAAAGCTACCCCCTTGCTATTTGTTTTTTTTTTGTCCCATATCTTGTTTCTTTATCCTAATTTTTATTTATTTTTAATTAACTTTTTATTTATATGATTGTTCATGTAATTATTCCACTGTGGCTAAGTGGACCCCTGAATTATTTTGACCCTTAAATAATCTTTGGAAACTATCTCTACTCCTTTCTTCTGTTCTTTTCCCCCCAAACTTGAGTACATTCTTTATACCAATTTGTAGACTATTCATTAGCCAACAGCACAAGAATATCTCTGCAGATATCATGTGCGCCCTCTCTGTGGAACGTCTTCATTTCAAGTATTCTTTCCTAAATTTTAATTATCTACAGTTGGACTTAACAACCTCAGACTTCACTTGAGTGAACTGGCCATTCAATGCGTTTGCCTGCCTTTGTCCTTGGTTCTAGAAACTGTCTGTAGGTATTAAGGGGTGCAATCATAAGACTTACTTTGTTTCTTTCCCTTTTCCTAGGGAATAGAGTCTTATATTGTTTAATAACTAAGTGACAGGAGATATTTTTTGGTATATTTAGTTGTTCCGTATGTTTCATTTGTGTAGTCACTTCATATAGCTGAGTATTTTATATTCTAGTTGTTTCAAATATTGGTAATCAATTAATATAAGAAAATGTTTACCCATATTTCATCTTAAAATAAAAATATAGGGTCTTTTTTTATATTTTACATCTTTTTCTCAATGACCTGTAGGGCAATTTTATGTATTTGTATAGGATTCCAATACATGTATGTATTTCAAATTTCTTCTCATTTCTCATTTGATCTTTCATTATTCAGTGAATGTAATGATTTCTATGGATTTTTTTGTTGTGTCTTGTCATCTTATTAAAGAATATTCTCTTAAACAATGGTCGTAAAGTTCTCCTGTTTTCTTTTATATTCTTTCTTATTTTACATTTCACCTACATGATTCCATTGTAAGTAAATTTTTGTGCTGTGTGAGGTAATTGCTTTATAAAGTATATGTCCAACTAATCTAACATAACTTATTGAATAGATCATGTTTTCAACTGAATTGCAGTAATACTTTATCATAAAACATGTAACTAAATATATGATCCTGGCCCATCTTCTGTTGTATTGGTACATTTGTTTACTTGTACTAGAAAGATAACTTTTATGTAAGTATCTAATCTGATCATGTAAATTCCTCCAATAGTGTTACTTTAAAAATTTTTATCCAGGGGCTGGAGCAATGGCTGGGTGGCTACCGCGCTTGCCTGGCATATGACAGTTCAGACCTCAGCACCACATACGCAAGGAAGTGTCCAAGGAATGAAAACCACATGAGAAACTAAATAAAACTTGCTTCTCTCTTTCTCACTCTCTCTCTCTCTCACTGACCCTTTTTTATTTAAAAAATTATCCAAAATTCATTAATTTCCAAATTAATTTTAGAGTCAACCTGAAAATTTACATATACATAGACATATACCTACAATGAGTCTAAGAAAATTTTGCAGATTGTCTCCTTAATGATCTTGATTGTCCCAATAATTGATGTCTTTATTAATTAATTTATTTCTTTTTAAAATTTAGTGAGACCTTTTAAATCAATTGCTTTAACCCTCATATTCCTGTAAACTGTTACTTACATTTAAAATCTTGATTAGTTTTAGGTTAATTTTGAATACTATAATTTTAAGAGTAACACCTATTTCTTCTTGAAATTTCACAAGTAATCTATACCTGTTGTGATCCATTAAACAAGGAGATACAGAAAGATTTAGGAGGATCACACACCTCTACAGCAGATAATCAAAAGTAATCATGCTGTATAAATCCTTGATGTCCTTTTCACACTTACACATGAAAAAGAGCATGTGGACCACATATTTCTGAAATTTGCTTTTTAACCTAAGAATAAAATATGTGTATTTCTGAAAGTCAATGGATTAGAACTGTGCTGTTTTATTTCTTTGTTCTTCTGTATAATTTCCCTTTGTTAAGGAAATCACACAATATAATCATATGTTTTCCTACTGATGGACATTATGGTGTTTGCAATACAAATCTTAATGCTTCTATCAGATGATTCAGTCTTAATGCTTCTATCAGATGATTCAGGTTTCTATCCCTTAATGTACACAATAAAACAATTTTATAGTTGCTATGACATCACATGACCACAATTCCATACTATTAATAAAGAGCTGATTTTTTTGTTTTAATTGGTTAGATAATTATTTGATTTATTTTGAGTAAATTGCTGCCTGAAACACCATTAGCATATTATTTTATTTCCCTTCTCAGTTGCATTTGTATTTCTTTGTTTTCCCAAAAACTTAGATAAAAAATAAATGTCATAAAAATTCACTTTGTGAATGCTTAAAATTTTAAACTATACACTTACAGGGAAAACGTTACCAAAAAATCAATGAAGACATTTTCATTTGATTCTGAGACAGCTTGTAGCTTTGATTGAGACTCTTAAATAATTATTTTCTGCAATTTGAATAAACAAGAGTCTTTATCAAATTGCACGTACCACTAAAATTGTGGTTAAGTTCTCCACCAATCTCTGTATATAGCCTGGTTGAATTCTGTATGTTTCTGTTTTCTTTAACTTTTTTTGGCAGAGCCCTAGTGCTTCTAAATAAATATGTTTTGTGAGTTTAAAGTAAAAATAATTTTATTTGGAGTCTATTTGAATAAACCATTCACTACTTTAGTTTATGCACTGAGACTGAAACATGACCACAATGGTTTATCTTAATTACTATGATATTAATAAACCTAAGATATATTGCTCACCACTTTAAAAATTTTAACTCATGAATGACTTTGAAAATAAGAAAAAAGTGAAACAAATAGATTAATATTGGTGAACTAGAAAATGTAGTTTTGAATCAGAAAAAACATTTGTAAAGATGTAATGAAGTATCCTTTAAAGAAACATATTGAGATAACAGCCAATTTTATAACAAAATGCCATGCTATAAGTCTTCTTATAATAATAATTTATAGATTTTCAAACTTTAAATAAATACATTTATGATAATAACCATTATTTGCATGTATTCTCAGAATCTACAAATAGTTTATTATAGCCGTGTATACAAGATATACAATGGATATTGAGCTATGCAATCGACCTTGGATGTAGATAAATTTAACAGGTAACTCATGAAAATAATTATTTTCTTCCACTACCATCTTAAAACCATTCAGTATAATATAGATTTTATTCTTTCATTGGTATATGAAGTATGGAACTCTAGAGTATGGGGAAGTGAAGTTCTCAAAGTAAGTACTCTAGAAAACTAAATGTTAGATTTCTCATTCTTAGTTAAAAAGCATCATGTACTTCTGTAAAGATGGGAGCTATAAAACTGAACATTTGTGGATAATCCTAAGAAATGGTGTCATAAAGGGAGAGCTTTACAGGTGAACTTAGGTCAAATAGCAGACTACCAGGCAGGTAGAGCTTTGATGCCTGACTTTCCATCAAGACCCCTGGATGCCAGAAGACAATGGCAGCCACACTTTTCCTTTTATCTTACTTCTTTTCTTATGGTGTGTTTTCTCCCACACAGTTGGTTTTAAGGTTTGTACTGAAAATTTTTCTTTGGGAGTAGAAATCTGGTAATGGAGAGGATTTATGCACACACACACACATGCACACACACACAAATGTTTATATAACTATATAGTTATGCATGTATATATTTATAGATGGGTGCTTCTTATTTAATAACCTGTGATCATGTTAAATGCAATTTCAATTCAGCATATCTGAGGTCAAACTTGAGATTCTGTGTTTTTTTTAACAAGCTTCTGGTGTGCCTGGATGTTGCTGGTCATGTTCCAGAGAAGTAATCTAGAGAGAATTTTGCCATTAGTATTGCAATCATAAGTTGCAAAAACAGTGAAAGATAAGAGTTTGTATAGCCTGAAGTTCCTAAACTAAATGATCCTCTCCTACTCACTATTTGGAAGAGCACAGGAAATATAAGAAGGAAAATACAAAAAAAAAGGGTATAAAATAAAATGTTCCCTTAACTACAATTATATCATGATTCCACACAACAGGGTACTCATGCCACAGAAACTTGTCCTGGACAAGTTGTTTTAATGATCATATTAATCAAAAGTATGACTAACTTCTTACCCAACAATATTGCTTCTTTATGAAGCCTTCTTAAGGTTATTATCTTGCAAAGTAGTAAACTCAGTCATCCAATAGGGCAAAAATTATTAATGATCATAAGAAAAAAGCCCCCAAATTTAATTACATTTCAGACATTTCTTTGCTGTCTCTGGTTATGTTTTGCTTAACAGATGATGCAAAATACCGTCAAATTGTATGTAAACCAAAAAATGATTTAGAGAATGAATTCAACATAAATTCATAAAATTAATTAGCATTGAGTTGCTAAGCATTAAGCTTTATTGGACCATAGGTACTGCTAATCTTTTAGGTAGTGTCCTAGAAAATTAGCTAATCAAAACAAAAATTGAGTCTGTAGTATCAAGTAAAGTTTACAGTAAGAAAAGTAGCAGACAAATTCATAAATTCTCTGTTTATATTTTCAACCACACACATTCTTTATTTAAGTAACAGGTTGTGCATGTATAGGCCATTAGTGATCATTAATCTATGAAGTAGTTCTTGAATTTCACAAGTAGGTTTGAGTTTCACAAGTTGCATTTCATGTCAGGGAGTCAAGATTATTCACCACTTTCATATGCTAACACCTGTGATAATAAAGACTGATAAACTAGCATTTAGCTCTTTGTATAAATAACATAAGTGAAAGGATAAGCCATGAATTTGCAGATTGCCCTCCCCTGCTGAATATTAGCGGATATTCATAACATATGCACATTAAGCCCTGAAAAATATTTTTTCCTTCCTCATAGCAAATCTTGGACTATTAAAATACTGGTGTGCATGGTCAATTCCAAAAGGAATAATAAGTTTGATATTTAGGACAGATTATTTTCTTCATTTTTAAAAAAAATTAAGTGATAGTGTAAGCTCTGAGGAAATTAAACATTCAAATTAATCAATTATGCCCATATTTTCTGAAGCAAAATGGCAATAAATATATTTTTTCTGAAAAATCTAGAATGAAAGATATTCAGGTATACTTGTATATTGTAGATGTAATCCGTTCTTTCATTTCATAAAACAAGTGGCTTCTGTTTTGTTTTAACCAAAATGAACGTGTTTATATTTTGATTGCTTGATTTATATAAGATTCTAAGTAAAAACAAACACATTAAAGGCCTTATATGAATGTCCCACAGTTAGTGTTACATTGAGTGATTTAAAAAAACAAAACAACTAACAGCTATTTCTCTAACATCAGTGAAAAGGCAAGGGTGTATTATCTTTTTACTTCTATTCAACATTGTACTGAAAGTCCTGCCAAGAATAATTAGGCAAGAAAAAGAAATAAATGACATCCAAAACAGGAAAGGAAGAGCTTGAATTCTCTGTTCATGGAAGACATGACCTTACTTATAGAAACTAACAGGATTAGGCAACAAAAACTTCTTATTGGTAATAAATGAATTCAACAAAATTGCATTATACGAAATCAATAATCAGCTGCATTTGTATACTCTTACGATGAACAACATAAAAAGGAAGTTTAAAAAATTAATTCCTTTTTCAATAGAACTAATAGGAATGAAGTACTTTGGAACAAAATAAACCAAGGAAGCAAAGGTCTTAAACACTGAAGTTTTTTAAAAGGCTTGTTGAAAGAAATTGGAATAGAAATAAATGGAATGTAATTCTGTGTTTATGGAGTGTATAAAACAATATTGTTAAAAATGCTCCTATTAGTCAAGGTAATCTGCAGATTTAGTGAAATCCCCATCAAAATAGCAATGACACTCTTCACAGAACTATCGAAAATATTAAAATTCATATAAAAAGTCCCCAAATACCAAAGGCAGTTTTGAGAGAGAAAACCAGTATTTCTTGATCCCAAAACATGTTACAAAGCTACAAATTGAAAAAGTATCATCATGGCATAAAAACAAATATGCAAAGCAATGGGACTTAATAGAGAGCCTAGAAATAAATTCCTTTGTAGATAATTGGGCTCCTACAAGGGTGACAAAGGGATGCAATGGCTAAAAATGACAGTTTCTTCCACATACATGCAAAGGAATGAATTTGGCCTTTTTACAATACACAAAAATTAAACTGGACTAAGGACCTAATTATAGGACCAATAACAGTAAAATACCTAGAACAAAACATGAAAAGTGCTTAGGGTATTTGATTCAGCAATGACTTTTTGGATGTGACGCTGAAACCACAAGCAAGAACATGAAAAAGGACAAATGGGACTACATAAAAGTTAAAAACTTAAGCAGAACGAGAGAAACAAACCAAGAGAGTGCAAAGGCAACTTACAGAGTAGGAGGAAGTATTTGCAAATTAGGAACCGGAATAAGAGGTTAATTTCCAGAGTATATAAAGAAGTTGTCCAACTCAACAGTAACAAGATAATATAATTAAGAATGCACAAAAAAACTTGAAATAGACATTTTTCTAAGGAAGATATAAAATGGCCCAGAGTTATACAAAATTTGCCAGGATTTTTTTTTTGGCAAATCAAAAACATAATAAGATATAATTTGATAATCACTAGTGTGTCAGGAATAAAAACAAATAAATAGAACGCAATCAGTTTTAAGAAGAATGTGGAGAAACTGGAACCTTTGTGTATAGTTGCTGGGAGGTTCCCAGTTGCTGTGAAAAGTATGAAGGAGTTTCTTCAAGAAATTTAAAAAGGAAGCCCATATTATTCCATCAACTACATTCGTGGGTATTTATTCAGAAGTACTGAAAATGGATATAGAGAGATTTTTGCACACCCATGTTCACTGAAGCATTGTTATAAGAAACAAGAAGTAAAAACAGCCTATAATTAAACTTATGGATGAAAGGATAAAATACAGATAGATAGATAGATGATGGATGATAGATGATAGATAGATAGATAGATCATATTATCCAGCCTTTAAAATGAAGGAAATCCTGTCATATGCTACAACATGAATATATCTTTAGAATATCATGTTAAGTATAAAAAGCCAGCCTCCCCCAAAAGAAAAATATTTCACAATTCCATTTATTTGAGGTATTTAAAGTATTTAATCTTCAAAAACAGAAAAGAGAGTGATGGCCACCAGGGGGATGGAAGAATGGGGAAAGGGGCATCTTTGTTCAGTGAGTATAGCTTTTCAGTCTTGTAAGATCTAGTTCTAGAGATCTCTTGCACAACAAGGTACATATAATTAATATTGATGCACTGTGAACTTAAAAATGGCTAAGATGTGAAATTTTATATTTCTACATTTCTTTAACCATAATGTTTGTAAAATAAAAAAAATAAAAAGTAGTAATTGTTACTTACATGCTGACATTACAATAAAGACTTATTTTGGATTCACTTGGGGAAATGAAAGAAATAAATGTTCTCTGGCCTGGGGATGTAGCTCAGTAGTAGAACTGAGATAGTGTGAGGCCTTGGGGTCAACCCCCAGTAGCACATACACAAAACTGACTTCTTAGTAGTAGATTATTGCCTGAAATAAAATAATGAACCCTTTATTTACATCTATATTCTGCAACTAAAGAAATAATAATAGAGAAAATCAACTGTAATTTAAAACAATGAGAAAGGTAGAACTAACTCCACAGAAAGCCAAATAAAAAGTCATACAGTCTAAAAATACTAAATTAAATAGAGGGCATGTCATTATAACTGTGTGTACTTAATAATTAAGGTCAAATTGGAATTTTTAAGTTTAAAGAAATTTGAATGCATTGTTTTACTCTTTTCTGCATTTCTAAATTAGCAAAGATCTTAGTGGCAATTATTTAGAAAATATAAAATTTTTTTCTCTATTTTTCACTTAGTTTAGTTCGAAATCTATGTCTGAAAGAGTCAGAGAAATTGAATTATTCATTTTCTCCTAAAATGGTGTGAAGACACAGAACGACTTTTAAAAATTGATTTAAATCCTAAATGTGAAAAAAATCACTAGATTTAAACATGGTAATAAAGTAGTTATAGAATTGTTCACAATCACTAAAGTTATAAAATGTCAGTGTAATTCAATTGACATTTATTTAATATTCTGTTTTATCAAGGTTAGGAAGATATAATAAGATAAGAAATATATGGTAAGTTCTATTGTTTTAATTCTTATTTTCTCCCATGTACTAATTTATGTGTTTATAAGAAGCTTTGGGGGGGTTTATAACTAGCTTTAGAAATTAACATGTGAGGGTGCAAAGTTTTTCATTGGAATAATAAATTTGGAATCAGAATATTCTAAAATTAATTTTTGCATTTGGTAGGAAAAATAGTAAAATTTATTTTCTCAATTTGCTTAACATACTTAAATAAGCTGTATAATAGTTCAGCTTATAGATCTTTTGACATTAAGAAGTCTTTAATTTATAATTTTTTATACTTTTGAATTGAAGTCGATTCAGCTTCTGTGAAATGTTTATTTTGCCTTATGTTTAATGATTGACTAGTACCTATTTCAGAGTGTTGGTATTGTTTATATACAAAAATACATTGTTTATCCTTTTGTTAAGGGATAAATTATATAAAATTTTGTGGGAACAATAGTACCATTACATGCCAACCTAATTAATTTATCCAAATATTAGTTTTCTTGATATGGAATCATAATATGCAGTTTTTTGAGTTTGACTTGTTTTCACATAATATTTGAAAATTCATCCATGTTATGACATGTTTCAATACTTCATTCCTTTTTATTTCTCAATTGTATTGCTTTGCATGAACACATCACATGTATTTATTTACCCATTCATCAGTTGATAGAAATTGTTTCCGTCTTTGACTTTTGCGGAAAACATTTCTATGAACAATTGTGATAACTCTCTATTTTTTTGGTACCGGGGACAACAACCCAGGGGTGCTCAACCACTGAGTCACATCCCCAGTCATTTTTTACTTTTTTAAAACTTTGAGACCGGGTCTCACTAATTTGCTTAGGACCTCACTAAGTGACTCAGGCTGGATTTGAACTTGTGATCTTCCTGCCTCAGCCTCCCGATTTGCTGGATTCCAGGTGTATGCTACCGTGCCTGGCTCATTTGTGATAAATCTTTATGTGGACATAGTTTTCTATTTCTCCTGGGTAGATGACTAGTAGCAGAATTTGTAGGTCATACTGGAGAAAACTATTTATTAAATGAAGGTATTATTCTCTGAGGTTAAACTGCATTGGTTACTTTTGGTGCTTCTGTCAGAAATGAAGGTTATATATAAGGTCAGCCCTTCTCCATGCTTTACCATCTTTCTGTTCCCATTGCTCTTTTCCTCTCTCTTTATCCCAGTGTCTTTCAATCAAGGAAAACAGAGATCATACTTTAGATGTAATTTCCCCCTTTTCTGGACATAATGATTAATATAAAAAAATTCTAAAAGCTGGTATTAAGATCAATATGATGATAATGACTAAATATTTTGGGAAAATTTGTTCAATTAATGCCAATTATATATACTAGAGTAATGACAAAGTGAGAGAATATCATAAATTTGATTGCATTGCCTGCTAAAAGTATTTTATTATTTATATAATCTATTTAGCAAAAATTATATAGTCAATTACAACAGGGAAAATTTCCTTCTGAATTTTTGTAATAGTAAATATTATAATCCTATTATCAAGGTTAGATTGTTTGGTTCCTGTTGAATACTTATTATTACTAGTCATGTAGTAGTAGCAGTATTGTTGTGATATTGTCATTCTAATCCATTATTTTAATTCCCATCTCCGCCCAGCTCTGACTTTGTCTTTGTGTACCTCAAAAAAAGGTATAATTAAACGGCCTAGAGGCTCTTGAACCCTCCACCACGGTTGTTTAGTGTCAGTCACTTAGTCCTTGTCTTGCATTTTTTCAATATGTGTTAATGGTAAGCTCCTGCCTGTGTGACTGGATTTTGTACTTATTACTGTTCCCTTCTTTGTGCAGTCTTCTGTTCTTGCTGGCCTAATGGACATTTTGGTTTGCTACTTTACCTTATCCTTGATTCTGGCTTCCCTACCTACTTCTGACTAAAAGCACTTTTTAAATATAAATTAAATAGTCCTTAATTTCTCAAGGAAGTTTCAACTCTTGTTTTCCAGAAACCGACTCTGCAGTCACTACTAATAATACACCTCATTAAGTGCTATTGTGTTACCAGTAGTGAGATAAATGATAGACACATAAAAATGAGTGGTCCATAGTATTCTTCTGCGAGCTCCTGCATAATGAATCCTCTGATTCCAATGAGTTGTGTTTGCGAACAGATTTCATCGTTTCACTAGTTGCCAAATATGAGTCTACCTACCAACAAATCAGTTTTTCTTTACTATATGCTAGTAATAATTGTCTTCGGCATCAATCATTCTAACCTGAATCACTAAATACATGGTATTGTTATTACTATAATTATTGCTATTATTGCTATTGTATGTCATTCTGAATGCAAAGGGGAATTCTGAAGAAGGACTATTTTGAAAAGAATGATACTGACACTTTCACTAAAAGGAAATGAATTATGCTAAATGTGAGTCAGAAAATTTGAGTCACAAAATAGGAACAAATTGTGTGTACCCAGTTAGAATTTTTCTTGCTGGTAATTATAGTATCATTCTTTTTCCTAGATGTCTCATAATGACAAGATTTATAAGATAAACTTGTAGGAATGCTTTGAATGTTTCTTTCCCTGTTGGTAGCCTTATACTTATAGGGCCCAGGTAAATGTATGCTGTTATAAACAAAACCTGACCCTAGACCTACAGTAACTATAAAGAAATTCTTGTTAGGTGGTAACATTTTGTAGTTTGACAAGGTGTACACTTTCTAGGAACATCATCTTCATTTCAATTAAGGCCTTCCTACATGGTGTTATGAATACGTCAGCAAGAGCATGAGAGTGAGAAAGTGAGACAGAGAGAGGAAAAAATTCATATTAACTTTTAGGTGTTTTTAGGAACATTTTATGGCTCACCCGATACTAATTATAATATGATTTCAAATGTGTTAAGTTAACATTTCATGAAGTCCTTTTCATATGCCAGCCTTAGCAGGTCTTATTTTTGCTTCCTGCGTATTTTCAGGCACTGAGATAAGTAGTTCATATTGCATCTTCTCCTTTTATAACTTTTTAAATATGTGTGCACTCAAACATCATTTTTAACTGGATCTGTGTCTCTTCTCTTCACTCTTTACACTCAGATATTTTAATTGTACCATTTCCAATATATTTAAAATACAAATAACATATGAAATATGTCAGTCTTCACATTGAATTTATAAATAAGTCTGGTCACAGTCAAATAATTTCACACATTGCCCGGCATGAACATCAGTTTAAAATATGAGGCTCATAAATAAAATGAAAACTGTTACCCGGCAGATCTAAAAACAGTTATTATGTCACAGTTAATCTTTGCACCAGCTCATGGTCTTTCTGCACACTGCTTTGAATCTGAGCCCCTAAATACCAAGGGTCCCACATAATAATCTTATTAAGCTAACTCATTTGTATATTTGAATTGGGAACGCATCATCTACTCAAATTGAATTTAACCTTGTGGAAAGAAAGATGACTGTGTATTTTCAAAGAATGTCAAAATAACATAAAATGGCACATTTTCATTGAAAATAAGCAAGGCCATTATAAAGTCTTCTAGTGTGACCCCCAACATCAAAGAAGCATAATCACAGTTCAGTCAAGGGTTGAGAACTAGTTCTGGCAGAAGACAATCTGAACCAAACTACTGACAACTGCTCACCCCTACAGCATGTCTATGAAACATGCGTGAAAAAAAAAACAACTCTTTCATGGCTACTGAGATTACAAAGGAATCTGCATGATAAGTTCCTATTTTCAAGAAGAAAATCCTGCTAGATTCTCCCAAGGAAAAATAAAAGTATATTTTCTTGCCATTTGTAATACTCAGGCAATAATGAGTGGGATAATTTTTTAACTCTTCTTAAGAAGAGTTAAAACAGCTTATGGGTCAACCTACAATGACTGTATATATTATTACTTGTTTACCAAAATCTTACACTTTTGTGGGCCTTTTAAATTTAGTTCTAGTTAGAGTTTGATTTTATAAATTATACCAACAATGAGTTTCCCACAAGAGTTTTCTTCAATAATCTCTGCAGACGGTATTGAGGAAGTGTAGTTTCTCATTCAACTTTGCAACCAAATTCCAAATTAATTAGTGGCAATTTTGGGTCATGCAGATTTTGAAAGCCATTCTGATTTTAGCAGTTTTGGAAATAATGTTTTTACTTTTTTGTTTGGGCATTTCTTCTCTCCTATGTAGATATGTTCATAATTATTATTTTCATACATTATTAATTTTGCCTGGAATATTGCAAACCCTTTCCAAAAATCTAATTGTATTTCTTTCTCTAAGTTCTATTATGTATATGACTCATTGTTTTCATCTGTCAGATGAAACTGTACTCACCTCACAGGCTTGTTGTAAGAAGTAATTTAACATTGATGCACTTAGAATGGGAAGTAATTTTAACTGCTATTTATTTTTACATTATAGTTGTTTCTACTTCTTCAATTTTTAACAATTTACTCTAAATGCATAGCGAATTTTAATGTTCTCTCTTCAGTGTTTGTATTCTTCTATCATTTATTGAATTTTCCACATGAGAGATACTAGGCATTTTACATAAGTTTTGTCTGTATTTCCTCAATAACTATGTCAGATAAGTTTGTGATTTCCATTTCACTAAGAAGGGCATTTTGAGGCCTGAGGTCTCATGGTTAGGAAGAGACAGAGTTATAGTTCAAATTAAAATCTAGCTGACTTCATAGGCTAGGTTCTTGATTCAAGATGTTTATTTTATCATCCCCTCCACCCTCTTTTGTTTGTGTGTATGTCAGAAGTGCACATGAAGAAACACATTGATTATGTGTTCTGTTTCACTAACTAGATTTCTTCAGGGTTCATTTTACTATCTAATGATAATTATATTTATTAGAAACATGAAAACCTCCTTTTTTCCCCCGGACATTGTCTCTTTTTCTTTTCACACAGTGGGTGCAAAGTATTTTTAAAATCTGACTTTACAACATTACTTTTTTTCTGATGTCTTTGTGTTGTCATATTGCTGAACTTATCTAATATTAGTGTTAGATTTTTGTTTCTCCTGCTCATTCAGGCCTCCTTGGGAAATAGGTTCTCTGTAATCCTGTTAATGGTCATAATTCATGACCCAATAAGCTTTCGTTGCTAATACTAGGTAAAAGTGACAGCCCCACTGGAGATGTTTTTGAAAGTAAAAGTTAAAGTTGATTCTTTATTTGGTGGTGAAGGTGTAAGTTAGGAACAGAGTCACAACGATTGATTCAGTCCCCAATTAATGATACAAAGCTCAAATATGGTCATTCAGGAAATGATTAGCAGCAGCATTTTGCTTGGATTTGGGTTGAGGAGTATGACAAGGAATTCAGAACACTTAATACTTTGGGTCTCCAAAAATTTAATTTTCAACAGAGAATTCTTTTAAGACTTAAAACAAAAGCAGAATACTTCTCAGCAGTCACTGTGTTAGGGGTCATGTGGACTGTGCACATAATGGTATATCCTGTGCTATCAATTTTAAACATTGCAAGAATTCTTAAAATAATGATTCCTCAATCCCAGACCTGGGAGCCTTCACCTAAAAATCATCTGAGAGGTGCTTCTACTGAATCTGAATTTTGGGCCAAAGAGCTTAAAAAATGCTTGAACTTACCCCAAATGATTCTCCTTCATGCTGAAATATGAGGAAAAGATAAAATATGAAAACATGGAATGCACTCAACTGTTTTCTTTCTAGAGATATTGTATTTTTCAAAGGTTTATGAAATTAACAAAAATATAGAAATTCTACTTACTGTTCTATTTTTCAAGAAATCATTAGAATATTTTTAGTAAAATGTTATGAAATTTGAGAACATATTTATTCTACCTAAAAAAGGTAGAAATAAACTAAACTCATTGACCTTGCTCACTGGAATTCACTTCAAAAAATGAAGAGTGCTAAAAGAGTTATTAACCTTTGTATCACATTAATATATCATCAAAACCATAAAAGGCAAGTAAAAACTTCAGTTTAGAAGCAACTGACATGTTAGAATATTAAGAGCACCTTCAAGTAAGTGTTTTTCATGTGAAAATCTAATTACATTGTCTCAAGATATTTTTTAAAAAAGTACATTTCTTTGGTAAGTGTGAGAATATGTATGTTTAATATAGAGTGTTTTGTATATTTTGAAAAGTTGGTATGTATTACTATACTGTGTTAACTAATAATACCACTGTGGATCAAAAGATTTGCTTTAATAATCTAGATTCTAGGAAGGAGCATGTATACATAGGTGTGTGTATGTTTGTGTGTGTGAATATATATATATATATGTATATATATATATATAATGTAATGATGTTATTCAGAACTTACAATGTTCACAGACTGACATGACATAGGGAAATGGAAGCACAAATAATATCTTCTCTTTTTGTATTTATTTTTTTTTAAGAGAGAAGGACAGTGAGAGAGAGAGAGACAGAGACAGAAAGAATCAATTTTTATTGAGTTTTTCACATGGTTTTCATTGATCGACAGTTGTGTACATGCACATGGGTGCTGGGGTTTGAACCCATGTACTTGCGTGTGCCAGGCAAGCGCCGTAACCACCGAGCCACCACTACAGCCCCTGTATTTATGTTTTAATTAAAGGACAGAAGTTTGATCTACTTGGTAAAATTGAAGGCCTCGTATAGAGTTTTATATAAATTTTGAAACTTAGTAAATTTTAAACCTGCCTGCTCAATGAAGACAGTGTAGCACATTAGGAAGAGCAATGTGCCAGAGATGAGACAAGATGGATCCTTGACTCATTCTGTTTTTCAGGCTAATGACATTTGAGAAATTACTTCATTTTTTCAAGTGTAAAATAAACCAATTTTAAATGAAGAATTTCTTAGGCTTAAGTCATCTTAAATGTGAGGAGTCTTTCATTTAACTCTGATTTCCAATTGTGAAAGTTAAGGTGATTCTTTTGTAGAATATTTTTAAAAATTATGTATTGTGAAAACAAAAATTCGGACATTAAATATTCAAAGAAACTAATTGCAGGAGGGAGGAGGGGCAATGAGAGAGAGCAGGGGGAGAGGGAAAGAGAGAATCAATTTTATTTAGTTTTTCATGTGGCTTTTGCTGCTCCAGCACACTTTTTTGTTCCAAAACTTTTCGTTGTGTATGAGGTGCAGGGGTTCCAATCCGTGTCCTTGCACATGCCAGGCAAGTGCCCTAACCGCTGAGCCACTGTTCCAGCCCCTGACATTTATTTTCATATAGGTCTCTACTTGTTTATTCTTCTATAATATCTTTGTCACTAGGTCAAGGTAAGTTGCAGAACTCAGGATTCTTTAGCATTTGTATTATAAGCTAAAGTTCAACATTTCCTTATAGTTTTTGTCTTTCTTTTGAGATAAATAATGAATAAATACAAAATTTGAAGTTTAGTATTTCATAAGCTTTGACAAATGTACACACCTGTGTAATCCATGCTATTACCAAGGTATAAAATATTAGTAGCACCCCAGAAAGACCCTCATGCTCTTTCCCAGGTGATTCCTACTACCAGAAGCAAATGCTGTTCTTGTTTTTCTAATTATTGATTAGCTTTCTGTTTCTAGAATTTCATGCAAATGAAATAACATGATGTTTACTTTTAAAAGGCATCTGTCCTAAAATATGTTTTTGAGATTTTTACTTCTTTGTGTGTGTCAATATTTTATCTCTTCTAATTACTATATCATATCCCCTTTTGAATTAGTACATGTATGTCGTCTACTTTCATTGTACACCTAGATTACTTCAAGTACTAAACTATTATTGCAATGCTGCTGTGGATATTTTTACAAGTCTTTTTACAAACATATGCTTTCATTTTTATAAGACAAGTTTTCAGAATAATTTCTGGGGCATAGAATAAATGTACACTTCAATTTAAATTAAGCTTCCAGAACTTTTCCCAAAGGAATTATACTATTTTACATGCCCAGTAATAGTATTAGAGTTAGGAATAATCCAGAAACTCATTTCCATTTGGTCCTGTTAGCTTTTATAATTTTGACCTTTCTGGTAAAGGAGGACTTTGTGGTAGTAGCTCTTAATCCTTCCTTCATGAACAATAATGTTGAGTATATTTTATATGCTTATTTTCCATTAATATACTTTGTACATTGAGAGATGCCTGTGAGTGTTCCCATTTTTGCTATACTGTTTCTCTTTAGGTCATCTTATATGGATAGGTCCATTTGTTTTGCCAATATTATATCCCTGTTTACCCACATATTTTGTTTAATTAGTAGTTTTGTAAATTTCTTAGAATTTCAATGTAAACAACTATGTCCTTTATGAATAGAGACAAATTTGTTTAGTTTTTTTTAATATTTAGAAGGTTCTTAGATATACCAAAGTATAATTGAGAAAAAATATAATATACATATTTCTGGGCACAGTGGCATAAAACTGTAATCCAAACTACTCAAGAGGCTGAGACAGAAGGATCAAAAGTTGGAGCCTTAGGGTCTTAGTGATGATACCTTGTCTCAAAATAAAAGATTAAAAAGAGCTGAGGATGTAGCTTAGTGGTAAATTTCCCCTCAGTTCAATCCCAAAACTGAAAAAAGAAAAAAGAAAAAAATTGTATGTATTCAAGTTGTACAATAGGAAGATTTCAAATGTATATATTTGGGGTTGGGGATTTAGCTCAGTGGCAGAGCATTTGCCTAGCAAGCACAAGGCCCCGAATTCACTCCTCAGCCCTGAAAAAAAAAAAAAAAGTATATGTTGTAAAATAGGTATCACAATCAATTAAGTACCACATCTATCACCACCCATATTTGTCATGTGTATGTGCATGTTTCCATGTGTTTATATGTGTGTAGGGTGGGGGTAAAGACACTTAAGATCTACTATAAGCAAATTTCAAGGAAACTATATAATATTATTAACTGTATTCATCATACTGTATATTGGAGTCCCAAACTTATCTTAAAACTAAAAGCTTATACCCTTACGCCAAAATTTCCTTACTTCCCCTGTGTCCTAACCCATGGCAACCACTATTGTACTTTCATTTCAGTGTACATTGACGGATTCAACAAATAAATGAGATTATGTAGTATTTGTCTTTGTGTGTCTGTCTTAAGTCACTTAGCATACTGTCCTCCAGATTCATCCATGTTTTCTCAAATAGATAATTCCTTCTTTTGTGGCTGAAAAGTACTCCATTTTATGTATACACC
Organism: Aplodontia rufa; assembly: GCA_004027875.1. Taxonomy (NCBI): domain Eukaryota; kingdom Metazoa; phylum Chordata; class Mammalia; order Rodentia; family Aplodontiidae; genus Aplodontia; species Aplodontia rufa. The sequence goes on from PVKS010008025.1 coordinate 30,079, forward strand.
ATGATTTCTTTATCCAGTCCTCTATTGGTAGACACACAGGCTGATTCTATAGCTTGTCTATTTTGAATAATGTGGCAGTGAACACAAGAGTATAGATATCTCCATGAGATACTGTTTTCGATTTCTTTGGAATTGCCTGATCATATGGTGCTTCTACTTTTAATTTATTTTTGAGGAACTTTCAAACTGTTTTTCATAATGGTTGTACAATGTACATTTTGTCACAGAAAGCCTACAGGGTTCCCTTCTTTCCATGTTCTTCACAACCAACTCTTATCTTTTTATAATTACCATATGAGATGATAAATCAATATTAGGAGGGATTTTGGGAAATTTTCAAGTATGCAGAAGATGGGTCAAACAAGAAGTCAAAATGTATCAAGACACAAAACATGAAAACATAACATGCTTAAAACCTGGACAACAGCAAAAGTAATTCTAAGTGAAAGGTTCATAGCTTATTTTTAAATATCCATTCTTTCTATTTACTATTTTTTTACACTGGCTAAGGCTTTACAAAAATAATTGAATAGAAATGCTGAGATTAGGGGCTGGGATGGTGGCTCAACCCTTACAGAGCTTGCCTGGCATGAACGAGTATGTGAGTTTGAACCCCAGCACCATGTACTCAACAGTGTTGAGTGAATAAAGTCACATTGCTTGGTCTCCCAGCCTTCCATTGAAATTTTGGTGGAAGCCTCCATAACTGGTAACTCTAGAATTCTGAGTTCTTGCAGAACCAGTACAATATGGATGACACCCAGATCACTGCCTTGAGTAATAACTGGGTTCCCTAGAACCATGGCTGTAGCAGCCTCTGAGTGCCTCGGTGATTGAGCACAGTGAAGCAAATTCTGGGGAAACAAATTCCCAGAACCCCCTGTGTAAGCAAGGAACCTCGAGGATCTTTTAAAGGAGTTTTCACTCTTATACCCTTGAGCCTGCCTCAGGAGCCTACTGATTCCTGAAATGCCTTCAAACCATCTTTCTTCTTGTCTCTGAAGAATACTTGAGCTTCTCTTTACTGGCAATAATGTCTCCAGAAACCACACATTTCTTGGACCAAATTTTACATGCACTTTAAAGGCCAAAATACAAGTATTAAAAATCATTCATCTTTGCTTTCTCTTCTGATTCTCACTGAAAACCTGGTTAAGATTCCAGCAATATCAATGTTGCTGCCTGAATGCTGTACTGCCTTGAAATTTCCTGTGCCAGATTACTTATTCTATTCAACTTTAAAATGTCTTAGGACATGGACAAAACATAGAAACACTCTTTGCCAGGTTATAACAGGAATGGCCTCCAGTGCACTTGCTAATAGAGTCCTTATTCCTGTCTGAAACCTTGTAAGCAGTGTTTACTCTCTGCATTCCTTTTTTTATTTTGTCTTTAATTTTTTATTCGTTAAATATGGACTTACAATTAGAAGGGAATCATTATCAAACAATCAAGAACAAATGTATGTTCACCGAGAAAGCCAAGACTGATGCCATTCCATGATATCCCCCCTTGGACTCCCCATGGTTCCATGTTTCCCCCTATTAAACCCCCATGTTAAATGGACTTCTTATGGAAGCTGGAGTTTTCCCTCTGAGTTGATTCCTCTATACTCCCTCCCTAAGGTCTCCTTGATTTCCTTTTTATTCCCTCCCCACGTCTCCCAGCATCCTAGGCCAGGTTCCCCCTGTTCCTGTAAAAATTCATACATGTTGAGGTTATTATTACCTAAGCCAACTATCATACTGTATTTGGTTGTATTCTAGCTTCCGCAAATGAGAGAAAACATTCTGGCCTTGAGTCTCTGAGTTTGGGGTATTTCACTTAGCATAATTTTTCCATCTCCATCAATTTGGCTGCAAATGCCATAATAACATTATCTCTAACAGCTGAGTAGTATTCCATTGTATATATCACAGTTTCTGAATCCACTTGTTGAGTGAGGGGCATCTGGGTTGATTCCACAATCTAGCTATAGTAAATTGACCTGCTATAAACAGTGATGCAGCTGTATCTCTACAATATGCCAATCTAGCTCTTTTGGGAAAATAACCAGAAGTGGGATAGCTGGATCAAAAGGCAGTTCCAGCCCTAATTTTTTGAGGAGTCTCCACATGTCCACACTGCTTTCCAGAGTGGCTGAACCAGTTTGCAGTCCTGCCAGCAATGTGTCAGTGTTCCTCTTTTTCCACAGCTCCTCCAGCATCTGTCATTGTTTGTATTCTTCATTTGTACCACTCTGACCGGAGTCAGGTGGAATGTCAGTTAAGTTTTAATTTGCAATTCTCTTATTGTTAGTGATGTAGAGCATTTTCTCATATATTTGTGGGCTTTTTGGACTTCCTCCACTGAGAAGTTTCTTTTTGGTTCCATCGCCCATTTATTGATTGAATCATTTGTGATTTTGGTGCTTAGTTTTTTAGTTCTTTGTATATTCTAGATATTAGCCCTCTGTCTGAGGTGTAGCAGGCAAAGATTTTCTCCCATTCTGTAGGAACTCTCTTGACACTCTTGACTAAATCTTTAGCTGTGCAAAAGCTTTTTAGTTTAATTGCACCCCATTCATTTATTCTTGACTTTACTGCTTGTGCCATTGGAGTCTTGTTAAGGAGGGTGGTGCCAACCCCTATGTCATGTAGTATTGATCCTACTTCTTTTTCAACCTAGTGTAAAGTTACTGGTTTAATATCCAGACCTTTGAATCATTTTGATTTAATTTTTGTGCAGGGCAAAAGGTAGGGGCCCAATTTCAGTTATCTATATATGGCTGTCCAATTTGTCCAACACCATTTGTTGAACAGGCCATCTTTCTTCTACACTATGCTTTTGTCCCCTTTATTAAATATCAGATAGTTAAAGGTATGGGGGTTCATCTCAAAATCCTCTATTCTCTTCCATTTGTCTTCAGTTCTGTTTTGATTCCAATATCATGGTGTTTATGTTACTATAGCCCTAAAGTATAATTTCAGGTCAGGGATTGAAATACCATGTATTTCCTCCTTCTTGGTGAGTAAAGTTTTGGCTACTCTGGGTCTTCTATTATTTCATACAAATTTGAGGATTGCTTTTTCTATATCCATGAAGAATGATATTGGTATCTTGATGGGGATTGCATTAAATCTGTATAGGGCTTTGGGTAGAATGGCCATTTTGATTATATTGATTCTGCCTAACCTGAACATGGAATGTTTTTCATCTACTCAGACCTTCTGCAATTTCTTTTTTTAAAGTTTGAAAGTTTTTGTTGTAAAGGTCATTGATATCATTTATAAGATTTATGTCCAAATATTTTATTTTTTGGAGGACATGGTGAATGGGACAGATTTCCTGATTTCATTGCATTTTATATATGATATGTCTTGGTGAATTTCTCATTTGGTTAGGTCTATTTTGTGTCCTATAAGCATCTTGGATTTGGTATTCTGGGTCAATTCTGATATGAGGAAAATTCTCCTTGACAATTTCAATTAGGGGTTTCTTAATGCCCCTTGTTTGCTGTTTGGAGTTTTCATCAAGCCCAATTACTCTCAGGTTATTTCTCCTCATCCCCTCAAATATTATTTGGAAGTTCTGGTCATGCACGATAAGTTTCTTTTCTTTCTGTCTTCCTTAAACTTGACATTGTTCAGCCTGTCTTCATTGTCTGATGTAACATTCTTTGAGAGCTGAGGTTCTATTTTCTGTTGAGTTTACTCTGGTGTTAGTATCTTCCAGTGAAGATTTAGTTTTTCTGAGACAAAAATACTTTTCTATTCTGAAAGCTTTGCTACATCTTTTCTCAGGGTGTCTAACTCTTTATAAGTATGGTCTTTTATCTCATGCAATTGTTCCCTTATTTCTTTATATAAATTGTCTCTCATCACTTGAAACTGATCTCTGATCTCTTTCTTTAATTCTTCGTTCAACTCTTTGATTGAGTTACTATTCATAATACTGAAACATTTTTGTACGTTTTCATCCAGGACCCCAACCATGGAGTCCTTAGGTGGAGAGCTGTGAAGTTGATGGGGAGAGTTATTTCCCCTTTTCCTCATTTTCAGAAACAGGGGGTGTGGTGTGGCTTGAAAACTAACAGTGAATTTTACTTTTATTGAGGTTATTAGAACGTCTTATGACTTTGCTTCATTGGAATGGGGTGCTATTTGGAAAGCACAGATCAATAGCTGCCAGTCCAATTAGTGAAGAATTGTGAGCATATAGCTGCATATGCTAAATAGTTTCAATTAAAATAGTTATAATGATGATTAGCACCTATAGGAGCAGTTTTCTTCATGAGAGCTCTCACAATATATTAAGATAGCAAGCAAATACCCGTTTTCAAGGATGACCTTTTCTTCAGTTAGCAGGGCCTCTATAGGTGGGGTGAGGTAATGTCTAGAAAGCTAAGGAAGTGAGTTAGGGAGATAGTGTGGAACTCGTGACTTAGAATAAAGAGCTAGAAGGTTTTAGCATAGTGTAGGTTATTCAATGGAGATTAAGGAAAAGATAGAAATGGGATGAGAGTGAGGTAAAATCTTTGGGTGAGGATGAGCGAGAACAGCATATAGTTTAGGAATTGCCAGAGTACAGGGAAGAAGAAGTTAATATGGAGTGTGATTCTCTTCCACCCAAGGAGACTGAGGGCTAGTTTGCTATCATGAAGAATTTCCCCAGTCGGATTCCAATGCTATGGAGAAAGCAGTCGAGTTCAAGAAGACACAGTGATGGTAGAAACCAACCTCCAATCCATACAAAAGAAACTATATATATATATATATATACATATATATATATATATATGTATATATATATATATATATTGGTCTTGAATATATATATCCAAGAAGACCAAATTCAATAATAACAATAGAGATAAAAGGCATAAAATATAAAAAAAATCAAAAAGTTAAAAATCACAAAGCTAAAAGTATTAGATCACAACAACAACCAGATTACAAACAAAAACAAAAACACACAAAAAGGGAGTTGGGAGAATTCTGAGCTTTTTACCCCCTAAGTCAGTGTGTACCATGGGGGAGTGTGTTCATATCTGACATCTAGCTGGAGACTCTTCTGAGTTGAGCTTGTAGGGAGGTTGGGGGTGGGTAGTGAAGATTGGTAATCTCCAATGTCCTTGGATTTTCCTAGAGGATCTTGCCAAATTTTTCTGCTGTAGAGAGGTAGAAGTCACTGCCCTTTCCTGATGCCTTTGAATACTGGAGATGACCTGAGGTTTTTCTCATCCAGTCATGGAGCCAAACGGGAAGCCGCCTCCTTTCAGCTTGCCATCTTGTGTCCCACCCCCCCCCCTTTATTTTTAAGATGTAGAGAGAGAGTGTGAGAGAAAATCATCAATTTTGTTTATTTTTTTATCTATCTGTCCTTTGTTTCTCTGACACAAAGTTGTGTATGTGTTGCTGAGTTTGAAACCGGGTTCTCATGCTTGCCAGGTGTGCTTAAACCACCGAGTCACCTCTTTAGCCCACTCTCTGCACTCTTATTGGCATCCTGGTGTTCTGAACTCCCACAGAGGTGACATTAAACTCTGCTTACAATATTCTAAGGCTTTTCCAGCCTATGCCCTAAAGCTTTTCAAATTCCTCCCACAAACCAGTTCTGAAGACTTTTGAAGCACATGGCCCCACTCCTTGTTACCAAGTTCTGTGTTTCATTGTTGTGACCTAAATACTGACAAAAATGGTTTAGAGAAGTAAAAATTTATTTTGGCTTATAGTTTCAGAGCTTCAGTTCATGATTGTCAGACTCCATTCATCTGGGCCCAAGGTGAGGCAGAATATCATGGCAGAACAGTGTGGCAGAAGAAAGCTTCTTTGCTTATGGAAGCCAGGAATTAGAGAAAGAGAGCAAGAGAGAAGCCGGTGACAAAATAAAAGCCCCAAAAGCATGCCCCCAGTGACTTACTCCCTCTAGCCACACTCCACCTGCCCATAATAACCACCCAGTAATTAATTCAAATTATTAATCAAAGCAATGGATCCATCAACTGATCAGGTCACAGCTCTCATAATCTAATCATTTCACCTCTAAACATTCCTGCATTTCCTCACATGAGAGTTCTGGAGGACACCTCATATTCAAACCATAGTAGTCCTCTTTTTCAGTTATTGAAAATTCCTATCCATTTTAGTTTGCTTATGTTTTTAAAAAACTATGAATGGGTGATAAATTTAGCAAGCATTTTTTCTATATTTGTATAAATGATTTCATTGGCTTAGAAAATGTGAGAAAAATAAATTTTAAATGAGGTTCTCTCTATCTTGGTTTCTCTGTGACCCTAGATGGCTGGAAATAGAAAAATATTCCAAAAGTGCAACTGCCTATAAATTGCAAGTTCACACATGCATCTCTTTCAAAGGAAAACCAGCTTGGCATGTTTTAGCTGGCTTCTTGTCTTCAATATATAAAAGTATTCTAGAATAACTGAGAAAGTACTGGGTATAAGAGAAAAGATTCACTTGGATAAAATTTCTATCTTTCTGTGAATCTTACACCCTGTTGGATGATTTAGTGTACTTTCCTTTCCTTTCAAGGCTAGTTGACCATGGCTTTCAGGATTAGAGCAAAATATTACCTACTACTTATTAAATTCAAATTAAGAAAAAGACTTACTCTTCTTCAGGCTCAATTTCAAATCAAGAAACATAGAATTGTTTTGCTTTTTTTTACACCTCTTTAGATGCATAGTAGTAAGTTTTCTTAAGTAGTCATCCATTCCAAAAGTCAATCAAAAGATATCAGCTCTGTATCTCTGATTTTCAGCCAATCCCTAAATTCCATGCTGCAATATAGACACTACCCTAACATTCCTGTGCCGGAAAGTCTGTCAGTCCTTGAACTCCATGTTTCCCACAACTCTATATAAAAATAGTTGTATGTTTTCTTAAAGGAACTATATATAAAGGACTATATATTCACAAATAATGTTCAGTTTCTTTTTTTCTAAAGAGAAAAAGGGAGAGGGAGAAAGAAAAAAAGAGAGAATCAATTTTACTTAGATTTCCATCTGGTTTCTGTTTCTCTGACACAGAGTTTTGCATATGGTGCTGGGGTTTGAAACCTGAGTGCTGGCATATGCCAGGCAAACACTCCGTCACTGAGCCACTACTTCAGCCCCCGTTTCTTCTTTCAATATGAGAAAGTTGTCTTTTCCTATCTCAAGGTATTTGTTATGAACTGTGGATTGATGTCTGAATAACACATGAATCTTTTAGGTATGTAAGATTGAGTAATTTTCAGTAAGAAAGTAGTGAACTACATAATTGTATAACTATTGGTTATAGGTCAATTGCATTTCAGTACCAAGGAACATATATGAAACCTACAGTATGAATGTCAGCCTTTGTTGGTTCAGAGATCCTGTAATCAAATGCTTCTAAGAAGAATAGATAATGCCAGGTGACAAACAAAACAAAACAATAAAATTTGTGTGTATTTGGGCATATTGTTAAATGCAAAAATTGTTTTAAAAGCATCCAAATATCCAGTCCAAGTAAAAGGCACTGTCTGGGTCAATGGATCAGAGTCTTAAGGATTGTGTGAGAATCTACCTGGAGTTGAGAATTGAACTCAGAAAGAATGATATTAAAGCCTCAGTAATGGTCCAAGGTGTTAGAGGAAACCAATGTTGTAGTTAAGGAGGGACTTTCTTGACCTGCTATCTCAATAATCCATGTATGTTTGTAGAAATCTAGGGAAAGTCTAGGACATGGGGAAAGAACAGCAAGAACATAAAATTCAGAAATACAGAAATAAGTCAAAGATAAGGCAGTGATTTCTGGGAAATAGAAAAATCTTTAAATATGAATGAAGTTCAGTTATTTTAAAAATTGCATAGAGTCTAGGCATACTCATTTATAAATGAAGACTCTAATTCTGTTGGAAATTATAAGTTTTTGAAAAGTATTATAATGATAATTTACAAGGTCTGTTTTATATTATATCCAGAAAAATTAACCAAAAAACAAACAACAACAACAAAAATCAAGAAAGCAACTATGTGATTTGAATGTGTAGTTGCAGAGAAGATTAAGAAGAAAAATGTATGTGTGTAAGTCCATTTTCAGTTACCTTAATAAAACACAGAGGCAGGGTAATCTTATAAGGAAAAGAGATGTGTTAACCTCAGTTCTGGAGGTCGGGGGCATGTCACCAGATTGGATCTGAGCTCAGCTCTGGTGGGGACCTCATGGCAGAAGCAGGAGTACATGTGAGAGAGAAAGCATTATAAACAGGAACCCAAAGAGTAATTCAGAGGTCTGTCTCAATTTGTATAATTAGCTCTCTCCAGGAGACCTGCATTCTACTCTGAGAGCAGAGCTCCTTAATGAACAGAGAGCTCCAACTTAGCCTTACCTCTTACAGGTATTATCACCTCCCACCTCACCACACTGAGGACAAGTTTCCTAAACATGAACTCTTGGGAGACAAACTAAACACAATCCACAGCACTGTTGATGTTTAAGTACTTTCTTGCCCACACTTTGTAAGTGCTCTTTGTTTCAGAGCACATATGGCCCTTTAAATCCATGAGTTTTACATCTACAGAGTCAAACATGAATTAAAACTTAAATATAAAAAGAAATTGAGTCTGTACTAAATAAGTACAGACATTTTATCATTATTCCCTACAAATAGAGTATAATAAATATTTATATAGAAATTATATAATATTCAGTATTGTAAGTAAACTAGACATGACCAAATATGCATGTGAGGATGTATTCAGAGTTCAAATGCAATTCTGTATCATTTTATAAAAGGGATGTAAGCATCTAAAGATTTTAGTACCCACCATGGTCCTGGAATCAGACTCCATGAATACCAAGAAACAATTGTAACTTAGCATCTTTACTTCTAAAGAAATGATTCAATAACTGTTATGTGTTTTGTTTTTATTTTTAATTTTAAGATCTTGAGTGGCCTTTGGCCTTCTCTATTCTTCCTTTTAATCTAGAGAAGAACTTTCCAACCCAAATTGTACCCAAAGAATTCTAGGTTTGTAAACTGTGAAAATTCTTTAATGTGGGCACAGTCTTCTCTCTCTAAAGAAGACTGTGGAAGAAAAATGTTGAGCCACCATTTGTTGATATGAAGGGGGAGAAGAAAGGTCCTTGAAAGTGAACAAAAATATGTTACCCTTGTTCATGAGTAAGTAATCAGTAAATATTGTACATGGTTTTGGAAAATAGATTACAATACTTATTTAAGCCAGGGTTCTGACCACAAGACCAACCTCTAACTTGTATAAACATAAACAGAATTTATTAAAGGATGTTAGACATTTCACAGATTCTTTGGAATCACCTCACCAGAGAATTGACGCTCAAAGATACACAATGCTTTGCACTGTCCGACAACATTCAGAGACAATTGCGCTGCCACTGGGTGTTGACACTGAAGGTCACCAGAGTGGACACTGAGCACAATATCCTAAACAGAGCACAATTTACAGGATCATCTTTGTCCCTGCAGATTTTAAAGCTTGAGTTTATTTTCAACATTATGCTATCCACCCATATAACAAATGGTGTTTTCACAGTGACGTTTTTCAATCAGTGCTCATTTGGGTGCATTTAATTAGCAAATTCTAGGTCACATGATTTTCCTGAGGACAGGAAATACTGAGACCAAGAGTTACCTCCTAGACTTTACATTGGAGCAATGGGATTCTGCTACCTGTAAGAGTATGTTCAAGATATATTGGACAAATATTTACTAAAATGTCATCATCACTAAACCTTTTATATACAAGAGTTTTTTGAAAGGAACTCTTGCTTTTCTAAAATCAATGGATGTCATGCCAATGTCTTTCTGACAATCAGCTTGTTATTTCTAATTATTCTATTTAGAATTTTCAAACCTCAGTTTGTTTTACTAATTTATGGAATTATAACAATGTATCAGTGCCCTGTAATTGTGCTAAAACAGACAAGTTATGCTGGTATTTCATTCTTCCTCTCTAAATTTGTAGAAAGTCAGCGTAAAATTAATACCAAAGAAGTCCTCTCTCTCCTCGCCTCACCTTCTTCCTCATCCCTTCTCTTCTTTCCTCTCTTTTCCTTCTCCTCTTTTCATTAAGATTAAAGTTGATCATATTATTACAACCTTATGGGAAACAAGCAGATATTTATGAATGCCACTAAACAAGGAGGGTAATTCAATCCTTGGAATTAATCACATTTCTTTTGACACTTTGAATAAATGTGATAAAATGAGATAATTTGACTTTTATCTGAATGATGAAATAGAGCTCTGTGGTTGTTAAGAAATAACACCTTAAAAGTCTTGTAATTCCGTTTCTATTCAGAGGTTAGGAACTGTATAGAATGACCAAAATGGTGCCTCCTATGGTTCAGGGGATTATCTTCATGGAGTATGATAAACAGTCTCACTTTTATAGGAAAAAAATGCAGTCACTGGATAAAAGAGGGGATTTATTTACTATCATTTGTGAAGCTTTATAACAATGAACTGTATTTATAAAAGGTTCAGGCTTCGAAACATCGTGAATAACAGAAGGCTTACTCAAAATAGTTTAGATTTTTGAGACATAAATAAATACACTACAACTGAGAAGCAGACTATAAAAATTAATTACTCATGTGTTAGACATGTATTTTTTTTAGAGTTGGTGGGTTGATGATTGGTTCATTTTACCCTGGTTTATAGAATTTAAAAAGGAGAAGAGAATGATAGTTTCTAATCTCAATGAAAGTGGGTAGTTCAAAGATTAAAGATGACATCAATTCAAAAAGAAAACTATTGAAGGTATTTTTCATATAGCTAGAGAACCCCAGATGAAGTCATAAGATCTTAAAGATACTATTTAATGAAAAAGCATTAAACTCTCTTTGTTATGAGGAAAACAAAAACTGATGTTAAACAATCAAGGCTTAGAATGGTGGTTAAGGTAGTTTGATTTCCTGTAGATGACTGTTAGACAAATTAATACACTGATATTTTGAAGCATACTTTTTATCTATATAAATTATTTTTCTGGAATAGAATAAGTGGTATATTATTGCTTTTGTTAAAGTATAATCATTGCTGTCTGTTTTGTATTTATATATTTATTTTTCATAGCTTAATGATGTCTTATGATTAAAGAACCATTGAATTGTGACAAGTGGGAAATATTGGTTATCATATTTTCTTAATTATTCAGAATTTTCTTCTTCTTCCTATTCTAGAAAATCATTAAAATTGTATTAGATATATTTTCACATAGTCACTATTGATTGAAAAATAATCCCTTTAAATAACAGTTAAAATCAATGCAAAAATAATACGGAAGTTTTAAGGGTCAGTGTGTACTTTTCTTAGGAATTTACATATCTTGTTTTTGTTTTCAAATGTATGTAAATATTCACTGCAAAATGGTTCCATTTTGTTTATTAGACTATCAACCATGTTTAAGATCAATACATCAATTTATATTGACCTAGAGCACACTGGAAGATGGCTGTTATCAGAAACCTTCACCTATGGGTCCCTCCCAAAATGAACAGATGACAGATTCATGTGGGGAGTGGTCACTTGATACAACTGATCATCTCCAGCAATGAGAAAGTTACTATGGAACTTGAAGGAACATTCTTTGACAAGACTATGCAACACTAATCATTTCCAAATTTAATCTCATTTCAACATCATATTTAGTTTTTTCTGTTGATTTGGGGAATGGAAAGGGGAGTGAGTATGACTTTTACTACAGCTGAGGTTTTTTTGGGATGAACCTGGTAAAACTCACATTGTTAGAAATGCATGTTGCACACTGTTTTGTTGTTGCAATGTTTGCATGTTCTTTGAAGGCTTTTCTGGAGAAGACTTTTTGATTGTGTAGTTTTACAAATACTAACCTGTGCTTCACATGGATTTTCTTTACCTGGACTCTGTATGGAAAAATCAAAATGTATTCTAATATGCTAAATGTAGACATTCTAGATTTTTCTGTTTATCATTTAAGGAGTTGTTCTCAACAATAAAATTGCTTAGTATATACAAAAAGTTGCTGAATCTTGTGTAATAATGGAGTAGAAAAAACTTCAAATCCCCCTTTTTCAGTAAGGAACTGCAACTCTTCTTCCTGTAAATTCTCAAAAGCACAGCTGCTTTCCATTTGCTGATACTAATAAACAATAATATGTGAAATAAATTGATGATATGTGCTATAGCTATAATTTAAATTATAATATTTTGTCCTGAAGGGAGTCTTATTTATACCTCTACCTAACTTGTAGTCATTAAAAATGAGGAATTGTTTACCCCTGATTAGGGTGTCAGGTGCCCTGGGTTCTTTGATCTTTTAATCCCAAACTTTCAGATGTTGAGCAATCTGTTTGGAACTTCAGAATCTAATCTCTCAAAAAAGAGTCAATTTGGATTACCAGATCTCTTAAAGTTCTTTTCTGATTTAAACACATCCTTATTTGTTTGCTCCAAGAGAACATTTAAATCACTAAATATTTAGAGAGCATCGCTAAATATTTATTGAGCATTTGCTAAATGCCAAGTACTCATCTAGATTCTATGGAATTCAACAGTGAATGAAAGAGATAATCTTGTCCAAGTGGAGCTCAAATTATGGGAAATAGTTAGAAAAATATCCTTCTTGCTTTCCCAAAATTAGTAATAATATGTAAAAAATTTTTCTTTTGAGTTCCATGTTTATATAAATATTTTCTATATTTATTTGCAAAAATCTTCAATTTTTATTCTGTCTCAAAATTCCATTATAATCCATGTTTATCTCTCCTCCCTGCCCTCATCCCAATTTGATATTTGCTTCCAAGTTAAGTCATCATAGCACTAAACCTTTCTTTTTCCTGTAACTAGCTACAAAGCTTCAATTTTTATGCTATAACACAAACAGTTACTGTTTATGGCTTTAATTTCTCTTTTCCATTCTTGCTGTTTCTGACCTTTACAATATAATAATATCAAAATTAGTCTCCTTGACAGGTCATACTACACGGCCCAACTTGAAAAGTGTCTTTAATGTTTAAGCCTAATTATGTTGTTCTCTAATCTGTAAAGCATCAAGATTCCTTAATTACTTTTAAGATATATTTCAAAGTTCTATGGTTGGTGAAGAAAATTTACCCTACCTGAAAATCATGTGATATCAGTATAATGTCTCTGTTGGAAGGCTAGGGTTTGGCTATATGAATAAAAGGAAATAAATATACATTTATTATCTGAATTATATGTAGGAACAAGAGCAGAAGTTAAATTTCTTTGGGGGAAGCAGCTAGAAAAGTGGTTCTAAAAATGTTTGATGTCAGAATCACTTTAGATTAACAGTTATTGAGAGCTTTTGTTTATGTTAGTTATATTTATCAATATTTAAAGAATTAGAAATAAACATGCATTTAAATACTTAATTATTAATTCAGTTATAATCAACAATAATAAGTCATATTAACATTTTCATGAAATTTAACTATATGTTTTCAAACCAAAAAGTAAAAGGTGACATTGTTTTACATTTTCTTAATATCTACAAAATGTTTGTCTTAACAAACTGTGTCTGTATTATTATGCCTGTTTCTATATGCAGCTTGTTGTGATATATTATTTTAGTTGAAGTGTATTAGGAAATTTTGGTCTCCACAAATATGCAGTTGGAAAAGGAGGACAATTTGTGTGCTCTTAATATTTATGAGAGTATAGTATACAAATGATGTTAATAATATTAGTAAAATAATACTAATATCTCATGAACTGCCTAAAAGGACCCCAAGAACCATTAAAAAGACACATAAATCTATGTATCTGTCAAAGTGATTGAGCCTATAGACTTTCATTTCTGAAAAATTCCTAGATCCCCCACTTATATGCTACATGGCCTAAGTTAGCTTATGAAACATTTCTAGCTGAACCTTTCCCTCTTCTAAAACAGCATTGTTACTAATGACAGTATAAGTTTTTAAAAAAATTTATGACACTTAAATAATGAGATAATGCATATAAAATTCTTGACAAAGTGCTTGGCCTAGTGCAAATTCCAAGCAAATGGCAGCTATTATTAATATTATTATTTATAAATTCTTAATAAGTGTCAATAATACAAATGCAGTAAATAATTGGATATTAAATAATTACATAAATTAAATGATATTATGCTTATGAAATGTATTTCATGGTATGTATTTTGGGAAAAGGGTTCCAACTTTTTGGTGAGGCACACTGAAGTGCCTTTGGGGTAATGAGATATCTTGAGTATCCATACAACGCAAAGAATTTTCTAAATGTGAAAGACACAGTAGGATGAAAATCTTAGCTTCTGCAAAAATGATTTAACTTCAAATAGAAGCAAAACAAAATATGTTTATGCAGTTGTAAGAACTAAACCAAGAGAATAAAATTAAAAGAACTGAACTGAGTTGGACAGTGTTTTCCTTGTTTGAGAAAAACATTTTTCTATGCTTTCATTACCACATGCACTGAATAGTCCCATGTGATTAACAAAATCATCTTGAAACACTGGCATGTGTTGGCCACAGATGAAAAATTAAATGGCATCTTTAAATTCCCACCCCTCATCTCATTTAAGAGAGAATGTTACTGTTCTTGGATTCCAGTCCTTCTAATCAGGCAGCACATTTCCTATCACATCCAACACCTGGCCAACTCCCGTATGCCAACTGTGCCCAATGCAATGATACGTCTGGAAGTAATTATTTCTATCATCCACATAAGGGCAGAGGATATGAGATTCATCACGTGCTTACCTTTTATACAGACTTCATTTTTCATTTCAAATGCCTGTGTGGGTTGGCCCATGTAGTATCACCTGAGTCTCTAAACAAGAAATTAAAAAAAAGAGAGAGAGAGAAGTATCAGATAAGGGTATCAGAAAATACCCTCAGCTCACTAGATACCCAAACTCATTTACAAATCAAAGGTATGCATATACCATTATTATTGGCATTTTTTTCTAAGCAAATGAAAATGGGACAACAGTATAGGCAGTACTAGTCTCCCATTTCCTATGTTTTCAAAATGACATTTTAATGAGGGAAATATGCCTTCTGAACAGGAAGCTATTCCTGATATATTTGATCTATTTTTGGGTTTTGTGTGAATTTTCTTTTTCTCTAATATATACATTACAGAAAAATAATAGATAAATTGATATAGATATTTTTAGAATCAATATAATTGTACATCTTCCATGCTTTTATAATGCTCAAATCCTTTTCCTTTTGCTAAACTTTTTTTGTTACAAATATTGATTAAATCATCTCCTCCTCCAGGACCCTTGAGTTTTTAGATTACGATGTCCTTAGAGTCTTCTTCTGGCATTCAATCAATGCCTGCAAGAGAATATCTTGTAACATATTTAGCAGCCTTATCTCTCAGACAAAATGATTAATGAATAATTACTGAGTACATTTATAAGCAAATTTTTTCTGTAATATTTATGTCTATTCTTGGAACATATAACTATTCAAAATACAGATGCAAAAAGAAAGAGGTCTTAAATAAAGTGTATTCATCTTATCTGCATATTTTGAAAGATCTAGTTCTTTCCTGTTTTCACATTTTATTGTGATATTTTAACTGGAGCTTTGTATAATTCAAGTGAGAAGGGTAATCGATACAAAGATCAATTTAGCCCTAAATCCATGCATGAGATCACTAAGATTTTTCTTGGCAAAATGCTGCATAAAACTAATTTAGTGTCTCCAGTTAAGGTAGCCTATTAAAATACTTTTAATAATATATAAGGGAATACAAATATATATTAGGAAAATCAGGGGAAGAACAAACATGGTCTTATGTGAAATTAAAATTAATAATTTTACATATTTTACGTTCAGTAACAAATTGAAATTCCAGTAAAGAGCACCAGTTCTTGTAGCCTACAGACACATCCCATTTCTAACTGGTATTCTCTGACTCCTCCAGCTTGAGTCACTCATTCCAAAGCACTTTCATCTTGATTCATTTCTGATGAAAGTGGCCTCCTGTTTGTGGCAGATGTATAATAGGGGCACTTTGCTATTCACCACATGGGAAGAAGTCATTTTGACATTACCTACTATCTTCTCTGACCATTAGAATTCTATACACAGTAATGGCAGAAGGAATTCCATGACAGTAAGTGTTATCAGCTGACTTTCATCTCAGATCGTGTCTCCAGAGACCTGAGGAGTAAGACTACCACCTATCCTAAAGCAGGTGTTCTTTCTTTTCATATATAATGCAGAAAATAAATGTTTAATGAAATTTTCATGTCATTGCCTAAAAATCATGGTTAGAAGGAGAATTTATTTACCAATTTTCCAATAATATTTGGCTTGGGCACAAAATACCCATATGAAATATTTAAAAAATAGTAGCTATAGAAATGGGGATTATTTAATCATTTCCAGAGTTTGAGAGTAGAATAAAGTGAGAGGAAAGTGGAATGAAAAGGCAATGGGAGGGATTGTGTTGGAAGTGCTGTCGTTCTGGCTAGTGTGGTGGAAACACTAGCCCACCTGTGTCAAAACTGCACAGAACGCAACGTATCAGTATAAATAAAATTGAGGAAATCTGAATAAAATCAGTGAATTACATCTATATTGAGAACCTGGTTGTGATATTGTGTTATAGTTTTGAAAGATGTTATTGTTGAAGGACACCAGGGGAAGACTACCTAGCATATCTCTTTATTACAATTATAGATCTATCTTCTATTATCTCAGAATAAATTATTTTTTAAAAGTATATAGCCTTCTTGTTTCTGGGCCAGAGAATGAGGAGCTTGGAAGACTTCACTTCCATCTTCACAACAACAAAAAAACTGAACAAAGTGGAAATCAACAATTCTCAGTTTCTATAGAAAATTGATATCACAGAGAAAATGCTTGCCCCAACAGGCACAGGGACTCTCAGTGTATTGAAGTAAAGGTTCAGGAGCAGAAACCATTGCTGACACCTCTATAAGTTAAGAAAATGTACTCTGTAATTGAGTAATTTCTGGAGGCTCAGGGTGGATAAGTTTGAGAACTAACACTTCAATGGATCCAGCCATAGGCAGCCCTCACCATTTCCTGAGGTTTATTTCCAGGAGCAAATATCAGCTTCCCGCAGTGAAGATGGGTGAAGAATTCACTTCTGCTTTTAACAGAGAGAAAGAAAAACTTGTCAGTTTTTAAATGTTTCCATAATATTTTGTTCTCCTTAATAATACCTGCCAAATTCAAGGTCAGCCTGGACATCTTAGTAAGACCATGGCTAAAAAGCTAAAAACAACTGAGCATGCTAGGGATGAAGTTCAGTGGTAAACTGAGTTCCATTCCTATACCAACAACATAGGTTCACTAAAAGAATGAGACTTAATCTTAGGTCTGTAGAAAAAAATTGCCCTCCCTAACATCTTATCTGAATCTATGGGGCTCCTGAATAATAACAGGAGAATATAACTAACGGAACTGAAAAACTCAGACATCATGTAAAAATCCTTAGGGAGCCAGGACAAGTGGCAAAGGTCTAGTATCAGTGACTTGGGAGGCTGAGGATCTCGAATTTTAGGCCAGTCTGGGCTACTTAGAAAGAACCTATCTCAAAATAAAAAATTGAAAAAGGTTTGGGGATGTCAGTGGTAAAGTACACCTGAGTTCAATCCACAGTGACACACACACATACACACACACACAAAAAAAAAAAAATAGAGAGAGATGGAGGGAGAAGGAGAGAAATTGCAGAAACACACAAAAAGAAAGACAAAATAAACATATTTACTATATCCTTACAGCTTTCAACAAAATAATTAAAAGGTATATTAAAGATAAAAACACAGTTGGGAGTATTGTACATGCCTGTAGCCCCAGCACACAGTGGACAGAGGCAGGAGGATCCCTCAAGTCCAAGCGTTTGAGAATAGCCTGGGAAAGAAACATAAGAAGGCTGAAGGAATGAAGAAAGAAAGGTTCTACCCCCAATACGACCCCCCAAAAATTACTATAAAAAAAACTGGAAAACAAAAAACACTTAGAGTTTGGACTTTAAATAGTATTTTAAAGTAATATTCAGGAAAAAGAAGTTTCAAGAGAAAATTTTAAAAATCAACATAAATGAAAGTACAGCTTATCAAAATTTGCCTGATACAGCAAAGGTGGTGTTTAGAGGGAAATTTATAGCATAAAAATGAATATATTAAAAAATAAAAAGGCCTGATATCAATAAACTATAACTCCACCCTTACAGAAACTAGAAATTGTAGAGCAAATTAAATTCTAAAGCAAGTAAATAACAAAGGAACAGAAAGCAATAAAATTTAAAACAGGAAATCAGTAGAGAAAATCAACATGACCAAAAGCTAGTTGAAAAGAGTTTTTAAAATATACTGATAAACCAGGCTAACATCTGCCCACTCCCAATATAAGTATTGAGAAAGAGAGAGAGAGAGAGAGAGTGTGTGTGTGTGTGAGAGAGAGAGAGAGAGAGAGAGAGAGAGAAGGAAGAACAAGTAAGCATGCCACAACAGATAGGGAGAGAGAAGACAGAAATTGCTAGTGTTAGAAATGACTGTGAATGAAATATACCACATTACTCTATTTCCATGTACAAATATACCACCATGAATTCAAAGTGTGTGTTTATAAAATGAACTAATTAAAATGAGGATGGAGATGTTCATAATACTAATACAAGGGAGATCATAGTAGGGTAGAGAAAGTGGAGAAGAGGAGGGAGGAGGGGAGGGAAAAGAAGGATACTGGAGAAGCAAATGGATCAAATTATGTTATGTGCATGTATGAATATAGCCCAATGAATCCCACTCATATATAGGATCATAATGTAATAATAAAAAAGAAATTAAAAAAGAAATAACTGAGCAATCATCACTATTTGATTCTATGAGTATTAAAAAGTTATAAAGGAATACTACAAAGAATTCTATGCCACAAATTTGAAAACCTAGATGAAATAGACCAATTCCTTAAATTAAATTTAATTCCTTAAATTAAACAATCTACCAAATGTCACAAATGGAGAAATAATCATCATAGTCTTATTTTAATTAAATAAACTGAATTAATTAAAAACATTTGAAATCCTTCCGAAGCTATAGATGAGTTCACTAGTTCGTTACACTAAGCATGTAAAGAAGAAATTATACTAATTCTAGACAATTTCTTCCATGGATGGAAATTGGGAATGACCTGATTCCATGAGGTCAATATAATCTTAATATCCAAACCAGAAAAAGACATTACAAAAAAAGGAAAACCGTGTGTCACTATTCCTCCTGAAAATAGATACAAAACTTTTCAGTGATGCTTTAGAAAATTGAATCCACAAAAGTAGAAAAAGATCATATAGTACCAAGTAGCTTCTATTCCAGGAATGCAATGCAATTGCAACATTAAAAATTAATTAATACAATACATCACATCAACAAGCCAGAACCAGAAAAATTACATGAACATATAGATAGACGCAGAAAAAACAGCTGACAAAATTCAACATCCGATTCATTATATAAAAATACCAGTAAAATACAAATAGGGAACTTCTTTATTGACAAAATCTGCAGTTAGCACCATACTTAATGATGTTTTGTCGCTAAATTATGAAACAAAGCAAGGGCATCCTTTCTAAACACACTTTTTGAACATCGTACTACAAGTCCTAGCTAACTCAGTAAGACAAGAAAATGGAAATAAACAGAATATAGATTGGAAGGGAAGTAGTAAGATTTGTCTTGTTTAATTTCGTTTTTAAATTCCAAAGAATTTTCAAAACTAAACTCTTTTTTAATAAGAAGTTGATTTATTGTACAATCATAAATGCATGTAAAGTAACAATATGATATGCATTTGCTCCTAAATCAGAGTTACCCCAATATCACACATACTCCAGATCTCATAACTCTTCCATATTTTGCCCCTACAATTGATATAACTATTTAGATTATGAATTTTCCAGAATTAAATTATTTCATAAGTATTATTTAGAATCTTGAAGGGGCGTAAGAGTATGCTACATTGCTGATTTTTCTCCATATCCCTCCCTATCCTCCTTCCTATGCTACTCCAAGTGCTGCAACTCCCCTTCCAACTCCCTCCCTACATACCTATGGTTCCCCTTGATTATGTGTTGCTACATCTTTGGTAGGTCTAATACATGAGTTTGACAACCCTTCACCCAAGTCTGGGTTTTGCTCTAGCCTCCACAAATGAGGGAACACATTAAATTGGTGAGTGTCTGGGTTTGGCTAACTTTACTTAGCCTCATTTCTTCCATTGCCATCCATTAACCTTCAAAAGCTGCAATATCATAGTTTCTAATAGCTAAGTAGAACTTAGCTATTTGATATATATAATCTCCAAAGCTTTTGGATTCAGTCATTCAGTCATTCAATGAGGGACATCTGGGTTGGTTTATAATTGAGCTATTATAAATTTAGCTGCTATGAACATTGATTTTGCTATGTCACTGTAATATGCTGATTTTAACTCTTCTGAGAAAATAACCAGAGGAGAGATAGCTGGATTATATAGTGGATCTATCCCTAATTTTTTGAGGAGTCTCCACACTGCTTTCCAGAGTGGCTGTACCAATCTGCAGTTTCACCAACAGTATACAACCCCTCCCGCATCTGTTATTGTTTATATTCTTCACCTTTGCCAATATGACTGGAAACAGGTGAAATTTTAATGTAGTTATAAGTTTCACTTCTCTGATTACAAGTAATTTAGAACACTTTCTCATGTATTCATTGGCATACTCAATTTCCTCTGTTAAGCTCTCTGGCCCATTTATTGATTGCATTTTTTATGTCTTTGATATTACATTTTTTGAGTTCTTTGTAAATTTCAGATATTACTCCCCTGTCACAGGAATCACAGGTCATGATTATCTCCCATTTTATAGGTTCTCTCTTGCCAGTTTTGGCCAATTTCTTGTCTGAGCAAATACTTTTTGGTTTATTGGCATCCTACTCATGGATTCTTCACTTTAATTATTTTGCTTTGGGAGTCTTTCTGAGAAAGTCTTTGCCTGTTTCCATATGCTGCGGTGTTGGTCCTAATTTTTCTTCTAGCAGTTGATTGGTAGCTGGTTTAATTCCTAGTTCCTTGATTCATTTTGATTTGATTTTTGTTCAAGGTGAGAGATAAGGATCCAATTTCAACATCCTACAAATGCCTTACCAGTGTGTCCAGCACAATTTGCTAAAAGACTGTCATTTCTCCATGTTATATTTTGATTCCCTTTGTCAAATATCAGATGTTGAAAAATTTGTAGGTTTGTCTCATAGTCTTATATTCTATTCCATAGGTCTTCATTCCTATCTTGATATGGTACCATGCTGTTTTGGTTACTACAGTTCTATAGTATAGTTTTAAATCTGGTATTGCAAAACCACCTGTTTCATCTTTCCTGCTTAGTACTACTTGGCTACTCTCAGGTTTTTATTGTTCCAAATGAATTGAAAATTTTCTACTTCTGTAAAGAATGTCATTGGTATCTTGATGGGAATTGCATTGAATCTGTATTGCATTTTTGGCAGAATGGCCATTTTAATTACATTAATTCTGCATGACCAAGAGGATGGAACGTTTTTCCATCTTCCCAGGTCTTCTTCTATTTCTCTCTTCAAAGTTCAATAATTTTCATTGCAGAGATCTTTTACTTATCATGTGAGATTGATTCCCAAGTATTTTATTATTTTTGAGGATATTGTGAATGGGTTGGATTTCCTGATTTCTTCTTCTGCCATATTATTTTTAGTGTACAGTAAAACTATTTATTTATGGGTGTTGATCTTGTAGCCTGCCACACTGCTAAATCTGTTTATAAGCTCAAGTAGTTTTCTGGTGGAATTTTTTTGATCGTCCAGATATATCATCAGCAAAAAGTGACAGTTTTATTTCCTCTCTTTCTATTCTTAGTTCATTGATTTTCTTCTCTTGCCTGATTGCTCTGGTTAGGGTCTAGAGGAATAAAAGTAGAGAGAGTAAGCAGCCTGTCTTCCTGAATTTAATGGAAATGCTTTCAGTCTTTCTCCATTTATTTTTATACTAACAATTTGTCAGAAATGGCCTTTCCATAGAAAGAGAAGTTCATTTGATCCCTATCTTCTCTAGAATTTTGAGCATAAATGGGTGCTGGATTTCATCAAAGGCATTTTTGAATCAATTGAGATGATTATATGGCTTTTGTCCTTAATTCTGTTTTTGTGATAAATCAAATTTACTGATTTGCATATGTTGAACTGCTCTTACATTCTGGAATGAAGGCACTTGATCATGATGACTTATCTTCTTGAGGAGTTTTTGAAATGCAGTTTGCCAGAACATTTTTAAGGATGTTTGAAACAATGTTCATCAGGAATTTTGGTCAGTATTTTTCTTTTCTTTTTTTTAATGTGTCTCTTTTGGGTTTTGATATCAGAGTTATGGTTGCCACATAAAAAGTGTTTGGGGGAGTTCCCTTTTTTCAATTTCTTGGAATAGCTTAACCAGGAGAGGTGTTAGCTCCTCCTCACAGCTGTGTTAAAACTGAGCAGGGAGTACATGAAGTCTTGGGCCTTTTATATTTTATTTTTTGGAAGGCTTTTAATTTTATATGGATTTCAGTTCTTGTTATTGGGGCTGTTTAGGATTTCAATGTCATCCTGTATCATTTTGAGTATGTTATATGTGTCTAGAAATTTGTCCTTGTCTTCCAGATTATGTAATTTAGAAGATTATAGTTTTTCAAAAAATGTGTTCTAATATTCCATTTGTTTTCCATAGGGTCAGTGGTGATTGCTCCCTTTTCACTTGTGATTTTGTTAATTTGCTTCAATTCCTTCCTTCTTTTAGTGAGATTGACTAGATGTCTGTCAATTTTTATTAATTTATTTGAAGAACCAGCTCTTTGCTTCAATGATTCTTTTTATCATTTTGTGATTGTTGTTGTTATTGTTCTCAATTTCATTGATTTCAGCTCTGATTTTGATTTTTCTTGTCTTCTGTTGATTTTGGGGTTAGATTGTTCTTCCTTTTGTAGGGTTTTTTGATGGAGCATGTTTATTTATTTGAGATCTCTCTTGATTTTTAGTGTAGGCACCCAGTACTATAAAATTTCCCCTTAAGAATGCTTTCATGCTGTCCCAGAGGTTTCAAAATGTTGGATCTTCATTCTCATTCATTTCCAAGAATTTCTTGATTTGTGCTCTCAATGTCTTCTTGGACCCATCTTGGATCCATTTTTCTTTGAACAGTGTCTAATTCAATCTCCATTATATGGGTGTTTTCTGTTGTAATTTTAGTTGTTAATTGCTAGGGTCATGATGCATGTTCTGATAGGATACATGGGATAATATCTACTTTTTTATATTTCCTTAGTGAACTAGAATATGATCTATTTTGGAGAAGGATCATGTACTGCTGAGAACGTCTATTCAGCCAATTTGGGGTGAAGATTCTATAGATGTCTGTTAAGTCCATTTGATTTATGGAGTTCTTTAAACTGGAGATTTCTTCATTACTTTTTTTTTTTTTTGCTTTGATAGTCTTTCTATTGTTAATAGAGGAATGTTAAAGTCTCCCACTATTACTGTGTTGAGTTCCACAAGTGATTTTACATCATGGAATAATTTATTCACATTGTTGGGAGCATTGGTGTTTGGAGAGTATATATTTACTGTGGTTGTATTTTCCTATTTTATTATTCCATTTACAGTGATGTAATGGCCTTCTTTATCTCTTCTGATTAGTGTATATTTGAAATCTACTTGTCTAATATAAATATTGCAACACAAACAAGCTTGCTTCCTTGGGCTGTACGCAAGGTAAAATTTTTGTCCATCCTTTCTTCCTTAATCCGTGGGTGTCATTGGCTGTAAAGTGGGTCACCTTTAAGCAGTATATTGTTGGATTTTGGGTTTTTTGAATCCAATCTTCTAATCTGTATTTTGATTGGTGAGTTGAGACCATTTACATTCAGTGTTAGAATAGTTATGTGGTTGTGATTCATAGTCATTGTATTTTATTAGGAAGTTCTGTGTTGTCTTGGTTGTCCATTGATAGCACGTGCCTTCATTGAATCTGCTTTTTTTGTAGGTTTTGAGGATTGTTTGCTTGTTTTTCTCTCTGCAGTTTATCTTTGAGAATTCTTTGTAATGCTGGGTTTTTGTTCATGAATGCTAGAACTTTAATCTTATCATGAAAAGTTCCTATTTCCCTTCAAAACTGAAGTTCAATTTTGGTGAGTATAGCATTCTTGACTGCATGATGTGGTCAGACACAGAAAGATTCCCCTTCCAGGATCTTCTTGCTTCCAGAATTTGAGGTGAAAAGTCAGTTATTGGTGGTCTCTGATTGTGATTTGGCATTTCTCTCTTGCAACTTTTAATTTTGATTTCCCTATTATACATTTTGAGCTTGATGTGCTTGGTAAACTCATTTGATTAGGCCTGATGGGTGCCCTATATGCTTCCTCCATGAGCATTTCTGACTGTATTCTAATATGGGGAAAGTTTTCTTTAATTATTTTGTTGAGAATGTTCTTTATGCCATTTTTTTGCATTTTGATTTCTTCTGGTATCCCAATTACTCCCATATTTTTTTTCTGATTTCATTACAGACATTTTGAAAATCCTCTCTTGTTCTGTAAGTTTTTTTTTTTTCCTTTTTGTCATCTGTGTGCTCAAGCTTGCTCAGCCTGTTCTCATTGTTGGAACTTCTTTCTTCAGGAGCTGAGGTCCTGTTTTGTATAGAACTTAGCCTATTATTAAAGTCTTCCATCATTCCTCTGATATAAGTGTAGATTGTAGCTCCATTACTTCCTTTTTAAATATGTCAATTTCTTTGATAATTAAACTTTTATTCTCTTGAGTTTTTCACTTAGTCCCTTTATTAAATCTTTTTTAGGTCAGTGTTCCTTTTAGTAATCATATTGTTGATAATTTTTTCTAGGTTTTCATCCCGATCTCTGTCCATGGGCTCCATGGTAGGGAATTGTGGATTTGAGGTGGACCTTTTCTAATTTGATTCTTTATTTTTGAAAGTCTTCTGGATCTTTGAATTGAGGTTTCTTGTGTGGAAGCAAGGCAAATTTCCAGATTCTTCTTCCTTACATATCAAAGGGTTGGGTCAGATATCAACTCTCTGATAACCACCTTCTTCTAGAAAGCTGCTTCTTCCTAGAGCCTCACTTTGCTGAACCATCAGGATCTCAGCTTCAAGATTGGGATCTGGAACCTGGTGGGGCTACTGGATAGCCCTTTGCGTTGTTGAAACTCATGGCAGGGGCACTTAGCTGTTTCCAGGGGTCCTGGAGATGTAGGGCAGGCTGAAATAGGCCTGCCTATGTTATATATGGGGGCCTGGGATTGGTGGTCATGGTGGGGATGGGTCTAATATAACTGGACAAGGCAAGTATATGTGATTGCTGGGCAGAGTTAGATGCAGGGTTCTCAGGGTGACTTTGCACTCCTTCATGGACCAGGGAAATAGTTCTGGGCTAGTGTGACAGTAAGGTTGGTTCCAGGTATGGGGTTCTTAGCAGTTTCCTGAACATTTGCTGGGGCTAGAGCCAGAGGTCAGAGTCTGAGTGGGTGGGATCCAGGCACAGTGTCCTCAGGAGTGTCCTGTGCACCTGCTTGGGCTGGAGGCTTGGGTGGCAGTGGGCAGAGTCATGGTATGGGTCCTTGGGACTGTCATCAATAAATTCTTGAAATTATTAAGTATATGATATTCAGAATTCAAGGTTGATCCAAAGAAGTAAAGAGATTTCTATATAACAGCAGTAAATAATACAAATTTGAAATTTAAAACAATACTATTAAAAAAAGAAAAAATATTATTTTACATTAGTACCAAGTATAAAATACTTATTTATAAGTCTAAGAAGACAAAGGCAAACACTATATGAGGACAGTTAAAAAATTCTCATGAAATAATTTAAAATGTATACATTTCATGTTTAATTCATAACAGATCATAGAAGTAAATGTGAAATACAATATTATAAAATTCATATGAAACAATAAGGAATAAATATAATTGACATTAAATTTGTTGATGAGTTTTTGGATTCAAGGACAAAAGCATAATCAATGAAAGAAAATATCAGTAAGTTGGACTTAATAAAAATTGAAAGTTTCTTCATGTATAATGATGGTACTACCCACAGAGTGAGAGAAAATATTTGCAAAACACATATCTGATAAAGGACTGATATCCGAAATATAAAAATAATTCTTAAAACACAAAGTAAGAAAATCAATAATCCAATTAACAGTGGACAAGAGATCTGAACAGACACCTTTTCAAAGAAGACAGAGGTGGCAAATAAGTATATCATCATATATCATTAAAGTGCGTAAATTAAAACAGCAGTGATATACCATTGCACACCTCTTAGAAAGACTAAAATCCAAAGCTCTGTCAGCAACTACTACTGGTAAAGATTTTGGAGAACAGAAATTCTCATTCATTGCTGGTGGAAATACAAAGTGGTAAAGCCACTTTAGATGGCAGTTTGACAATTTCTTACAAAGTTGAACATATTCTTACTACATAATCCAGGAACTACAGTTCCTTGTATTTACTCAGTTGAGTAGAAAACATATATTTATGCAAAAGTCATATATGAAAGTTTATAGCAGTTTTATTTATAAATGACAAAACTTGGAAGCAACTAAGATGTTTTTCAGTAGGGGAATGAACAGGGGAACTGTCATACATTCATAGAATGAAATATACAGTGAAAAAAGAAATGAGCTATCAAAATATAAATCAATATAGTAGATTATTAAATGTATGTTCCTAAATGAAAGAAGTAAATATAAAAGAATTATATAGTATACAATTCCCAAAGGCAAAACTATGAAGACAGTAAATATAACAGTGGCTTCCTGCAATTTGAAGGTAAGGGAAAGATGTGAAGGTGAAGCATAGGGGACTTTTAGGGGAGTGTAGTTATTCTGTGTGGTACTATAATTGTGGATATATATATATATATATATATATATACACACATTTTATATATATATATACACATTATATATATATATATATATATATATATATACCCATTTGTTGAAACCCATATAAGTTATAACATAAAGTATATTCTATCTTAAGCTACAGGCTTTAGTTAATAATGATGCATCAATAATGCCTCATCAGTTGTACCAAATGCATCACACTGACCCAAGATGCTAATAATAAGGGAAACTGTGTGTGGGGGTGAAGGGGTGATTTTGTTCTGCTTTCTGATCATTTTTCTTCTGCAAACATAAAACTGCTGAAAATGTTGCTTATTTTAAAAAGTGTATTAGTTTTAGTTGTACAGTAAGAAGTTAAATCGTTGTATCTCAGCAAGCATGTGATTATGGCTATTAGAGATCTCTATGATGGAACATGAGATCCTGAGCAAAAAAAAATATATATATGTATATACAGATATATATATATATATATATATATATGTTTGTGTGTGTATATATATATATATAGAGAGAGAGAGAGAGAAAGATGGGGTGCTTCATTACATAGATCAACAAATTAGGCATAGCTATAAATTAAACTACTGCCAAAAAATGTAAAAATTTGATATTTACTAAGGTAGATACAGAAAATCAGGAGAATTTTTAAAAGTATTCAGCCTGATATACTTTAATACTTACCATTCTTTATAGTATAATATTTTCTTAGAACACATTCAGTTTAGTAATGAAAGATTGGAAAAATGAAATTAAAATATCCACATGCTGTAGATAGAAACAGGTTTAGAAACACATTTAATCTCATGAAGTCTGATAGATATTATTTTTACCCTTAAATAGAATTTCATAAAAATGCTGCACTTTTGTTCAAGGAAACACCAGGTGAAAGATTCCAAATAGTATATTTTCCCCACAAGTCATGTGAAGTTTCTGTTCTAACTTTTGTGAGCCAATAGAGAGGCTGCTTAGTGATGATTTAACTTATACCAATAACTTATGCTATACAATTTTAAGGGATTGTTTTATTTAAGTATCACAAAAGTACTGAATGATTTCAGTAATTTCCTTTAAAGATATGAAAAACAATAAAGTTTTGAAAACAATATTTAAACCTAATTTACTTGACCTTGAAGAATCTGTATTTAACTTTTATTTTCTACCTTCTTAATAATTTATTTATTTAGCTATCTAATAACAATTAGTCTCAGGTTCTTTATATTTAGAAAATTAAATTTGGTGAAATTTTTTCTGGATTCTTTACTTATTTTTTTTTGAACATAAAAGTTCATGAATTCACAAGCCCCAAATAAGTAAGGGATTCTAGAAACAACTATTTAAAATTAAAACATGTTTTTCAAGAAACTTGAGTATTTTATCATTAACTTTATGAAGGTTACAAAATTGGGTTGATGATTCTACTACACACAAAGGAACAACATTAAAACTATATGCATTTTTATTTTATTTATTTTAATTTATTTTTTTTAAGGGCTGAGGACTGAACTCAGGGCCCTGCACATGCTAGGCAAGTGCTCTGCCACTGAGCTAAATCCCCAACACCTGCATTTTTTTTAAAAAGAGAGAAGAACAATGAGAGAGAGAGAGAGAGAGGCAGAGAGAATCAATTTGTATTGAGTTTTTCACATGGCTTTCATTGCTCTGACACTTAGTTGTGTATGTGGGTGCTGGGGTTTGAACCCATGTACCTATACATGCTGGGCAAGTGCTGTAACCACTGAACCTCTGCTCTAGCCTCCAATGCAATTTTAAGTGTAAATTTCAAAAATAAGTAAACAAAGGTTTTTAAAAAGAAAAGCAAAAAATAAATGCAGGTGGTTTAAGGACTAAGTTATTAAATTTTTGTAATGTTAACTTTTAAAGGAATATAAGCAAATATCTTTTTGTACTTTAGTTAATAGTCTGGTTATTTCTCCACAAGAAGCTACTCTAAAATTTGGTGGTTTGTATAAATATTTTATTAGGTTCTCTCATAGTGGGGTAAGTCTCCCTTGAAGTCTTTCCTGTGTTTATATTGGGTGGACAGATGGTGACTGGATGGAATTTTCTGAAGGTGATTTAATGGGACAACCAGGAGACCCACTCACATGTTTAGTAGCCCATTGTGGGTTTGTTAGGAAGCTCATGGGAAATTGTTTTTCAGAGTGCATAGAGAGGTCTCTCATTATTTCTTGACCCTCTCAAAGCTTCCCGTTTGGGAACTGAAGGAGAGTATCACAAACAGGAATATTCCAAGAGATTCATTCTGTTTCCTAGTCACAAAAATCCCAGAATGTCACTTTCAATCAGAAAGCTAGGGGAAGGGAATTATGTTCAACCTCTTGATGGCGAAGGCTAAGATCACCTTGAGAAGAGTATGTGCGATGGGACTTCTCGTGATTATCTTTGTGAGGTACAATATGCCACAACTGGAGAAAAAGTTCTAAACTTGGATAAAATAAATGCACTAATCATGAAAGAATATATTTAATATACATTCAAATTAAAACCACATATTCATTTTTGTAGAATGATTTGGAAAATTATCTGTAAACCTTCAAAAGACATTTGCACATTAATAATAAGACCTTGTCTATAATGGCAATTATATGTGGAAAAGCAGAATTCCACCAATTAAAAATAGATAAAAAATGTGTAGCATAGGGGCTGGAGCGGTGGCTCAGCGGTTTCAGCGCTTGCCTGGCAAGCTCAAGGACCCGGGTTCAAACCCCAGCACCACGTACACAACTAAGTGTTGGAGCAACAAAGGCCATGTGAAAAACTAAATAAAGTTGTTTAAAAAAAAAATGTGTAGCATAGTCATCACCCCATCCACACACACAATGAAATGCTATAGCAGATAAATGGAAGTAGGTGAATATTGTATGTGTATTAGTATAATGTTAATATTGGTGTTAAAAAAATGAGTTAGTCCCAGAAGACTATTATCTGTTATATCAATATGACAAACTTTAGAAACAAGTAAAGCTATGGAATATATTAGTAATCAAGATAAATAAAATTTAACGAAAAATTTTAAAATTAGGTATCAATGTATAAAAGTCAAGGATAAACAAAATGCCTAAATTTTTAAAAAAAGAAAAAACTCAAGACAACACAGTATCTTGCCTAATAATAATATTGGAATCCAAGTCAAAGGGGAAATAAAACCTGTAAATTGGCAAGTTAGATTACAAATTGGTAAATCTCACTCCCCATTTTGACACAGTTCAGTGATGTCAATCAAAGTTTAACATGAGCATTATTTTCAACACGGCAAAGTTGTTGCTTAGAGACAGTAGTATAGAAATGCTTGTATGTGGTGTATGTACACAAAAGTATGTATAGAATTGTTATGGTTTCAATGTGAGGTGTTCCCCACAAGCTCATGTGTGACACTTCAGGAAGACTGAGGTGAAATTATTGGGTTATTAAAGCCTTAACCCAATTGGCAACTGTAGGCTGGTAGGGTGTGGCTAGAGGAGGTGAGTCACTGGGGGCCTGCCTTTGGGGTGTGTATTCTGTATCTGGTATGGTTCTCGCTCCCTGTTTCCTGGAGCCATGACTGCCACGATGATGTACACATTGAGCCATGAGGAATAGAACTAGCCTTCCATGGACTTGGACCTCTGAAACCATGATCCCCTAAATAAACCTTTTCTTCCTAAAATTGTTATTGTCAGGTTGTTTAGTTGCAGCAGCAAAAAAGCTGACTAAAACAGAAATTGGTACTGAGAAGTGGGGTGTTGCTATGACTAACCTGACCCTGTGGTTCAGAAGCTTTTGGAGCTTTTTGACATTTGTGGGAGGAATTTTGAGATGTTTGACAGTGCAAGCTGGAAACACTTCAGCTTGTTGTAAGAAGAGCTTAATGGGAGATTCTTTTGGAAGTTCAGATGACCAGAATACCGATAGGACTGTGCTAAGTAAAGACAGGGTTCAAGAGGTTTCAGAGGAGAAGGGGGACTCTATGGGAAACTGGACTAGAGGCCATTCCTGCTATGTTCTGGCTAAGAAGTTGTATGCATTTTGCCTGTGTCCGGAGGCTCTCTCTGAGCCTGATTTGAAAGGCAATGTACTTCTTAATGTGGTGGAAGAAATTTCCAGGGAGGGTAGTATTCAGGAGGTGGCATGGGTATAGCCAAATGTATTGTGATATTCAGAGCCAGAAAGCAAAGCAGAAAAACTATGAAAAACTTGGATTTGAAAGGTGAGAGTAAAACCGGGGCCAAGGAAGTGGCAGTGGTTAAAGACATTACTGCCACTAAAATTCTAAAGACTTTACCTAGAGGCAAATAGAAATGTAGTTGGAGAGAATGAGAAACTGAAAAGACCAAACCTATCTCAGGCTGAAGTGAGTGAAAGTAAAAATTCCTTTGAGAAGAGGCTTCTGGGGAATGCTGCTTGCACAAGGGGGCCTAGAAATGTTTTTCAATGTGCTCAGACATCCAGGTCCTAGGAGGCTGCTGCAGCCAGGGTCCCTGGAGGCTTGGCTACCACTCAAGATGGCAGCATAACTTGGTGGCAACCATGTGGTGCTGATTCTGCAGGACAGCAGGATTCTGGATAAGGGGTCATGGAGGTTTTCACTAAAATTTCAGAGGAAGGTCTGGAGGCCTGGCAATGTTCCCCAGGGTCAGAGTCCCTACAGGCAGCCCTAAGAGGGTGATGAATGGAGATGTGAGGAGGAAGCTGAAGCTGCAGGGGACACCCTGAAGATTAAGAAATGCCAGTGACATGGAACCACTGCTGAGGAAAGCTGAAGGAATCCAGCACAGACAGGCTAACAGAGAGGTCACAATAACTGCAACCAGCAAGGTCACGGAAGCAGGTGGTGGGGAGCAACACAAGCCTTCTTTTTTCTTTTTCTTTCTTTTTTTTCTTTTTTCAGGGCTGAGGACCGAACTCGGGGCCTTGCGTGTGCTAGGCAAGCGCTCTGCTACTGAGCTAAATCCCCAACCCCAACACAGGCCTTTTGTAGTGAATAACATGATGTCACATGCTCCAGAAGCAGGACGTGGAAGTACAAGACTTGTTTGCACAACTGGATTTCAGACATGTTTTGGTCCCATCCCTTCTTTGTATGCTCCTATTTGAATGGAAATATTTCCTATGTGCTTTATACTTTGGACATGGGTAACTCAATTTGGTTTTTTACAGGGGTTCATATTTAGAGTTTGCCTTGAATCTTAGAGGAGACTTTGGACTTGGACATTTGGGGCAATCTTGGAACTATTGAGACTATGGGGAATCTTGAAAATGGTCTAATGTATTTTGCATTTTCAGATTGATGAGCTTTTGGGGACCAGGACAGAATGTTATGGTTTGAATGCAGGGTGTCCCCCAAAAGCTCACTTGTGACAATTTGGTAAGGCTGAGGTGAAATGATTTGGTTATAAAAGCCTTAAACCAATCAGTGAGTTGATCCTCTTCTAGGGATTACCTTACCACTGAACCCATGGTAGGGTGTGGCTGGGGGAGGTGGGTCATTGGGGGCATGCATTTAGAGTATATATTCTATATCTCGCATGGAGTTTCTCTCTCTACTTGCTTCTGGAAGGGAGGATTTGAGCACTGCTTACTACAGCCATTCCTATCTCCATGATGTTCGGCCTCACCTTGAGCCCTGAGGAATGGATCTGGCCTTCCATGGACTAAGACCTCTGAAGCCAAGAGCCCTCAAATAAACTTTTACTCCTAAAATTATTCTTTTGGGATCCTTAGTCAAAGCAATGGAAAAGCTGACCAAAACAAGAATGATATTCTTAGAAATCAATGACATATTCTAGACAATTTGTCTTTTATATAAATGTTATGATATATACGGCCAATAAGTTATGTTATATAAAACAACATGCAAGGTTTATTACAAAGTTACAAAGTCCAAAAGATGGATTATATTGTCCTTTACTTTTTGTTTCTTCATGCACATACATAAAAATTCATTGGAAGAAGCCATACCAAACTTTTAGTATCTTTTACGTATGGGAGAAAACAATGGAAAATGTGGGGTGGGGTGGGAAGGAGGAAATTCTCATTCTCCTCAGTGAGAAGTTTCTCAAGTTCTCAATGGGGAAAATTTTTCCCTAAATCCCACTGGAATTTTTTTACATGAATATATTACATGATAATCACAAAGAATAAATGAACATTAAAAGCATAATGAACAGAAAAAAACTAGTGCAGCTGAGAACATTGAATTGGAAACTTTGTATTTTTCTTTTGTTGATTATTTAAGATGAAATGGTATTTATGAAAACCACATTATTCACTAGATCTGACTCACTTAGCAGGTTTGATTCTATGGTAAAAAAAAAAAGTTCAAGACAAATTTTCAGTTAGTTCAAACTTCTAAAATGTGAACCAATGGTATTCCCAGGTGTTGGGAAATACTTACTAACTTTGAAGTCTAAATGTGATCCAGGATGGGATGTGAATGTCTTAATACTCAACCAGAATTTATACTCTACGCTGGTAGGGAGATTAGACATGAACACAGAGCTGTGATTATTCTTATACTCCAGGAAGCCCGCATAAATAATATGGTACCATATGTTGAAAATTTTCTAAGAGAAAAGGGTAACTATAGAAGATAATGAATTCTATTGTTGTTGGTTTGTTTGTTTGTGTTAGTCCTGGGGATTGAATCCAGGGGCACTTTAACACTGAGATGCATCCCCATACCTTTTTATTTTTTATTTTGTGGCAGGGTTCTCACTAAGTTGCTGAAGCTGAACTTAAACTTGTGATCCTCCTGCCTTAGCCTCCATGCTGCTAGGATATGAACCACCACACCTGGCTGGATTTGTTAATTTATTACCCACAGTAATCATTTCACTATGGATATACATATAAAAATTTGATGTGTTCACCTTAAATTCATATAATTAAAATTTAATGTGTTCACCTTAAATTCATACAATTAAAACTATAAATAAGATTGGACATGTCTCTGATACTCTATTTCTTGAGGAATTATCATCTTCCTGTCTGGACAATGTATGTTTTATTGTGGTTGAATACATTCTATCCAAAGGACCATCATCACTTATGATTCTGGAGTCCGGGACAACCCTGAAAAGAATGAGTTATTTTCAGGATTTAGCATAAGTTAGCAAACAAATTCTGGAGACATTTTAGAGACATTTAAGTTTTCTCAGATTGTTACAGGATGTCTTTGAACTTTATTGATTGTTCTTGACCTCCTCTAGAGTCTCTTATAATGCTTCCAGGTCCATGCCACATACTAGATATTTTTGTGTCATACTATTCAATAAGAAGTATTTTCACACAGAGCTTTTGAGTTTGAATTCCTACTTTGCCATGGACTATGCATGCACATATTATATAATATATGCCATGCATATATTATTCTACTTCTCTAAGTCTCAGTTTCCTCATCTGTAAAATGGGGAGACGTTACCTATCTCACAAGGATATTATAATATTTATTAAGAGAATATTTAAGAAGGATAATTTGTATAACTAGTTTTACAATGTTCAACAATGTAAGTAGACAGTAACCAATAAATATTATGTGTTTGGTCAAGTTCCAACAGGTGTGCAGAGCCTATGTATCCATTTATTCCTGTTCTTCTGTATTAGAGGCAAATAATTTTAGTAGTATCATAATAAAATATATTATAGCATATGCCCATGTTCTTTTATCCATTATCTATCAGTATATCTTTGTCTCACTCTTTTAATCTAATTGTTTATCCATCCACTCTTCTATTTACCATTTGCTCATTAAACTTACCCAAGTTACATCTCCATGTTCCATTAAGTGCAAAACTGACTTCCGTGGAAAATAGAAAGACTAGACAACACATGAAAAGGTTCAATTTGGAAACATTTGGCCTGTTTAAACTGAACTATATTTGCAATGAAATTTGTATATCTAGGATTTACTTCAACTGCAAGGAATGTCTGTTCCTTCTCACTCAATTGTTATATCTGGAAAGAAAAAGGAAAAATATACATTATATTTTCAGACCACCAAAGTTTGATAAAGTCTGTGTACTCCTAAGCTATAAATCTTCGGTAGACCAGCTGTTCCCTGCATATGGATAGTTGGATAATAATGGTTCCCCAAATTCCATCAAACACACACACACACACACACACACACACACACACACACACTAAATAAATAAATGAAAAACTAAAAAGAATAAAGAAAAGAAAGGTGGAGAAACCCCAGAAACCTGTCAGTTTAACTTGACACCTGCACTGCCAAATATGTCTCCACTCATCTGGAATACAGCAGAACCAAGTCCTTGACTTAGTAGTTTATGTACTCTACTTCTATAAAGAGCTTAAAAAATAAACCCTTGAAAAAGGCTTTCTTTGAGAGTGGTACATATTCTCAGTTTTGGAAAACTATGGGATGCTATCGTACATGTCATTGCTCACAAAAATGCATAAAATAAGAGTTACGGAAATAATGCTTGTGATTTCTTCAGAAGTAGATTAATGTCTTTATATTTTTCAAGAGCACTATATGTTCTGATACATATTTTTCATTATTTCTATAATTTTTTAGTTTCATGAAATATGTCTAACTGTAATTTTGTGATAATTTCACTGGAGAAAATAGCAGTTTCTGCCTACTCTCAGGTTGTACCAATATTTGTGCACACTTCAGTTAACTATGGTTTTTGAGAACATGGACTATTGGGATATAAATACAATATGTTTCGTTTTTTTCTGTTAATCTGTATAATTATGCTTGATTTATCACATATTCAGTTAGAATATCCAGTATACTAAGCAATAAAAATTCTGAAATACTTTTGTTACTTGTGTAGTACAGAGCATGCTACATTGTTTTAAAAGAGGAAATTTTAAAGGAAGCATAGGGATTGTTTTGAGATAAAATTTTCTGAAAAGTAGATTGCTAAAGATGAGGTTTATTTATTGGTCATATTACTTGAAAAAGGGAACCCTCAAAATTATTATAAAACATCTTTTAGCATATAGTTTTCTCTTTCAAAAACAAAGCTTCAAAATATTTTTGATTTATGTATGAATGAAATATATGTGATGCCAAGGATATATTGTTAATATAGATACTTAAAAATAAAGTAGATACAGTAGTGGGGCAAGTGACACTGGCTCTGAGACTTAGAAGTTGTGCTCACCAGCTTCAGTGCCTATGAATGAACAATGAATGACACATATCTCTAGGTGTTAACATGCTCTGTCTAGAGCAGATAAATACATGTAGTATATAGTGTGCACCCAAGACAAAGAAAATGCTATGAATCACTCCCACTATATATTTATGCTTGGTGATATCATAATCAGAGAACAATATTCATTTTAAAAGTTACCTTCAATATATTATTAAAATGTGTGCAAGTATGAATATGCATCAACTAATACCAGCATCATATATAATTATAATGTACCAATAAAAATATGGAAAAAATAAAGCATCTCTCTTTTTTTAATGTTACCTTCAGTGAAGCACTCCTATTTCCATCAATTTGATCTCAGCCAATCATTACATCCTCCATGAGCATTAGAATCCCTTTTCTCTCCCTAGTCAAAATGTTTTATATATTTTTGTCATTTTATGAATTTCCTGCTTTGGGAGTAATTTTACTGTCATTTTATAAGAACTTTGAAATGTCATGAAACTTTTGGAAAGTATAGTACTAATAATTAAAATTTAACCAGAGGTACCTCTGACGGTATCATTTGAATGTGCAATTTCTTCATATAATATATGTGAAGGGAAGGGAAAAAATTCTTTAAAAGGAAAGAGTTTTGACAGCAAATGCACATATTATATAGCACATACTTATATATGTCATAGTGGCAGCTTCTATAACATAGAAATACACTGGAAAATGAAATGCACAGGAACATGAAGCCATTAGGTAGTGCAGACTGTCATTTTTCATGTTAACAGAATATTTTGTCAACCCTATCCAGCAAATACTCTGATGTATAAAACAACATTGCTAACAGATCTGTCACTCTCTGTCCTTCCTCTTTACTTTGCATATACATCTTGCAATCCTCTGAAGGGCTTGCCTTCCCATTTAGCCCTTCATGAAATCCCAGAGTGGCCTTATTCATCTGGATCTTCCTTGTACAACTGTGAACACTGCATCTTTCATCTTACCTGATAGGTAAGCCTTCTCCCGATCCCAAGCAACAGTTATAGGACTTGAGGAGTGCTGGGGCAGGGGGTGGGGAGAGGAGGAAAAGGGAGAAACGATGTTCTGCTCTCAAGGGAGGCCACTGAAAGAGAAATAAATCACATGAATTAAGAGCTTTGATGAATAAATAATTCATACATGCTAAGTTAATTAACCAATTTCCAAAGTCAGGCATATAGCATTCCAGAGTTAACCAGCACTGCATCAATTGAAATGGAATCATTTGGCTTTGCTTTATATGATTTTCAAGTACAAAATGTCTGTGCTGGGTTGAAGGCTACCATTTAAAAGAATGTAGTAGCCAAAACCAGGTGGATGAAAACTCGCTTTCCAAAGACTAAAACAGGTATTTCTTTGTAAACACTTAGACCACTGTATTTAAAAGTGTTGACATTTACGTAAATGGATTGCAGTGTAGTTGTTGAACATATACCAGGATGATTCCATAATCCTGTTTTAATTAGATGGATGTTGCAAGCATATAAAAATCACAAGCTGCACTCCCTGTGGTGATGCCATTCTGGCAAGGAATCAATCACCACGGCTCTGGTTGCTATAGAAACTGATAGCTCCTACACCACCATCTAAGTGGCAAATGATTGGTGGTGTACTCATAACATAGGGAGAGCAATGAGTTTTTCTATCCTGTCCAGCAGCTGTGCCAGAGAGTTAATTAAAAGCAGAGAACATGAAATAAATCTAAATCTGTGAAGAAATGAAATGTACAGTACAAATTGAATTCCCGTGTCGGACAGAAATTAATATGCAGCGCAAACCACAGAGCTGCCTGAACAAGCAGCAGCTGGGAATCTTGGGAAATGTTGCCTCTGAGGCTGTTAGAGCTGAAATGTGGAGAGGGCACCTCCTTATCTTATTACCTAAACAAGCACTTTGTTCAGCATTTGTGTTGACTGATGCATGCAAATTGCAGCCTCAGATGTTAAGAGTTCCTGTTTCCAAGGAGGAAGGACAAAGCTTAACTAAGATTTAATTAACAAACTGTTAGCAACTGCAGTTTATCAGCTGTGAACGCAATGTAAGTAAATGTTTCTTCTCCTGTACTAGAATTCACCAGACAACCTCTCTGAAAGTCAATGTGTTTTTATTGATAAGCCATGAATTCAGAATTCATATTTCAAATATTGCAAGCTGAGGAGCAAATACCAGAAAGTCATTCTCAAGAAATAAGGGAAGCTTGATATAGAAATATTATTTCTTCCCATAGAATGAGCTACAAAAGATCAGGCATGAAATATTTAACTAGAGAGAACCAAGTTTGCTTGGTTCAGTCCAGTTTCATTCTACGATTTCAGCTTTATCATTTGGGAAAGTATTCGAGTATCCTGGTCTCTATGTGAAGCCAAGCACTTCCACAGGGCAAACAGAACAACTTGCAATCACAACTATGTATCTTGGTAGCTGCTAGATATACATGAGTTCTAGGAATCAGTGGCATGGAAAACAATCTTAGATCATGCATTCTCAACACTACCCAACTGGTTCAAATAAAACAAAATCAGGTGAGGTGTGTAGAGAAAGCAATGATAACTAAAAAGAACTAAAGCTTCTGGCAGAACCTGAGTTTATGTCATGTCATGATTTGAATATGAGGTATCCCCTGCAAAAGCTCACATTAAACAATGCAGAAATGTTCAGAGGCGAAATGTTTCAACTATGAGAACTATAACCTAATTAGTGGATGAATCCATCATATGGATGGATTAATAATTTGGATGACTGAGTTATAACTGTCAGTCATTAAGTCCAGGCTGGAGGAAGTAGACATATATCATAGACATTCTGAAGCACTGAGGCAATCTAATGGCAACCGGGTGGAACACATTATGGAATGCCAGGAGGAGATGTGCCCGTAAGCAGTCATGCCTCCAAGTCACCAGATGCACCCCTGGATCCCTACAGATTGTTTCTGCTCCCCCAAATAACAGTTACATTTGATATACATTTTCTATTGACTTTTAGTTTCACCAAAACAACTTTCAGGATTTGGAGTATTCTTCAGAAGTCCAGCTGAACCCTTTCTTGCTAAACATTAGGTTGATTAGATAGAAACACTTTGTTCTTTGAAAGTTGCTTTTAAATATCATTGTTTCAACCTAATAAATACTGTGGCCAGAGCTAAGGGGGTAGAGTTGCCTTGTGAGCACAATGGAGAAAGCCAAACATAGACTCAACCTCTGAAACTGTGAGCCAAAATAAACTTTCCCTTCTCCAGGTTGTTAGGAATTTTTGTCACAGTGACAAAAAGCGAATCTCATAATGACATGTACATATGCACTTGATGCCATCTGATGAACAGCTAGCCATACCCATTTTCATCTGCCTAGCTCCTCTTACCAATATGCATTTTCACCTGGCTAGTTTTCTATTTTAGTTGGAGTGTTCCCCCTCAGAAAAATTCATTCAATCCTTCTAATTTCTCATTTTAAGTACATTTTCCAATTCAGTAAAAAAGAAAGCAAACACTGTTTCCACATATGTGTTTATATACCTGTCTGTATAAATCTAATTTTTATCTGTAGATAATTTCTATTTTGTTTGAAAATATCACACAATGTCCATGATGTGTGAAGTAAAATCTTAAAGTATCTATTTCAAGGAGAGTTCTTTACACTTTGCAGACCGTGAATAGGCTTGCAATGACTGGTAGAATTAAAGTATTTTACAAAAAAAAAAAAAAGACTTCAATTTGACATAAGGTGGGAAGGAAGAATAAAAGTGTTATTGAAGTCAACGGGGAGGGACATCCAATATTATTCTTATTGCACAATTTTAGACTTTAAATGCAGTCAAGTTAATTATACTACCCCCTGTTATTATCTCTGAATAGAAACACTGATAATCATCAGTAAGAAAACCACCTAGGCCTTCATGAGAGTGAATGTCTGGATGTATGAACAGAGTAACATTTTTTAAAAATAGTCAAATTATCTAAAAATGTTGAAATATAATGTCATAAATGTATAA
>PVKS010008026.1:0-55114 GCA_004027875.1 Aplodontia rufa
AACCTCACTGGGCCCAGCAAGTCACGAATGGCACTGCCTTCCTGCCCCGGAGGCATCCCAAGAGAGTGCTGAAAGCTTCAGTCTCCACACTCCCAGTGGAAGCAAGCCAAACCTCGCTGGGCTATTGGGCAGCCCAATCATGTCACCAGGCCCACATGCAGACAGAGCTGAGGTTCTGTTGACAAAAGTGACACAAGGTGTTGACTGCAGCCCTAATAGCATCTGGCCCAGGGCCCGTTTGGGTGTGTCATTGGCTCAGGTGAGGTTCCACCAAAACACACACACACACACACAGCTCCCTCCTGCAGAACCAGTTCCCTGAGTCACCCTCACCCTGCCAAACCCACCTGAAGCACCTGGAATGTCCCTGTTGGCCACCCCAACAGGTCACTATGCTCAGTTGTCAGTGGAGGCTTAACAGGTTCAGCAATTCACATAATGAGCTTGGTGGACTTCTGAGGGTAGACCACCCACCGAGGTCCCCCAGCACTTTCACCCCAGGAAGAGGAGGCAGGGAGACCATAAGGCAATCCCCCAACCTCCACTTACTACCCCTCTGCCACTGTGGTTCCAATGACACACAGGGCCAATGTTAGGCCCTGAAGAGATGACACAAAAGAAAGCATGGGTCATGGAACACAGAAAATGGGCCCTCAAGGGCCCTTACAGGTAGGATCAGTCCAACCTTCTCTCATGTCCAGAGGAGGAAACGATTTGTCCAAGGACACTCAGTGGGTGAATGACCAACCAGGGAACTAGGGGCCTTCAATGTCCCCTCAGCCCTTGCGCCACATCACTCAGACTCCAGTAGGAGGACTGGAAGAGTCACAGTACCCAAGGGCCTGACCTGTTCCTGCCCCTGGAGACAGCCAGCCTGAAGCAGGCTCTGCCAGCCTCTCAGCCTGCATTCTTCTTGCTTCCCTCACCTCCAAGTCTTAGGGGTAACTGCCAGCCCTACATGTCATGTCACCAAGTGCCCTTGTCTGTCACAGAGAACTGGAAAGGCCTGCACTGGACCAGGTGTTTGGAGCTAGTAGGATACTGGAAATGAAGTTACTGTGTGTGTAGACAGGGTGGGCACCTCCACCCCCTTACCAGAGCCCTGGACAACCCGAGAATATCCCAGGGGAAATGCTCCACACCCATCCCTGGTATAACAAGAAATAACACATTTGGGCAGCTCATTTCTCTAAATTCTTTTCTCTGCCACGCATAAAAAAAAATGAACAACTTTTTGAGGACAGAAAGAAATAAAACCTTGAGTTCTCATATGCCTGATTCAAAACATAAAAATAAGAGAAATAAGCCCACTGAACAAATAATAAATAGACCAAGCCTTACTTTCCAGCCAAATATTGATATTTCCTTTAAATTTTTGGCTAAAACATTCATACTTGGGTAGGGAGAGACTTGAGGTTATTGGTCTACAGCTGTTCTAAGTTCTATACAGCCATTTTCAAACAAAAGTTACAGATTTAGAATGACTTTGAGCCTAAAAACTATTTTGACATTTGTACCATAAGTCATCAGATTGGCACATTACCACAATATGCTGGCCAATGTGTCCAAAATAGCTTTGCTATGTTTGGTGTTTGTTGTTTGGTGTTTTATTGATTTACAATTGTGCAATTTATAATTAAATCAATCATGGTTATTTATAATTGTTTCTATTTAGGTTTTTAAATAGCCAGTATAAATAGTTGAGAATGGAGCTGTCATGTAAGTGGCAGACAATTAGGAGGCACATTTTCCTGGAATTCTCCTGAATGTTGACCAGATTCATCTACCAAGAAAATTATGGTCTAAATCCAGGTAGACTGAGCAAATATGAGATACTACAGAGAAAGATCCACAGTTGCCATCAGTTAATTCAGATTGTCTCATTCTGCAACCACTGCCATCGTACTTTCAATCCTCTCAACCCCAAAATGATTACTGTTCGGAATCCAGTGCCAAGAACCCCATTTTTAATACTCCTGCTCAGACTTCCCCCCAGTATGGCAATGTTGATGTGAGGCAGGGAAGTTGTGCCTGGAGCCTGCCTGTGTCCCCTATAAAAAATTGAACCAGGAGGTACCAGCCTGCTGTCAATTACACAAAAACAGAAATCCATTTTAGAAGTCATCCTCAATCAGCTAAGTTGATAATTTGAGGGGGTGGACAGCTGCCTTTTCAAAAAGGGACAAGGATACCAGATTGGACCCTGTCTGTAAAGATGATAAAGGGAGAAGATTCTGAGCAGTTCTTAAATGGCTTGTGGATAAAACATCTTTTTCAAGGTAAATTGTATTTCCTTACAAAAAAAAATAGGGACCAATTAGAGGATGCTGTGAGTTCTGCATCATTTGAGACAGGTAACCCTGATTTGTAAAGCTTCATGTTAAAGGAGACCTGAACTGATAAGAGCTGGTCCTCGAAAATCAGACCAACTCACACCATCAGAACGAACACACCTGGAGAGGCAGTGTGGAAGAGTGGTAGGTCAGGCTCCGGAACACTCAGACTTTGAATCACAGCTCTATGCCCTACAAACTGTGCCACTTTAGGGCATAATT
Organism: Aplodontia rufa; assembly: GCA_004027875.1. Taxonomy (NCBI): domain Eukaryota; kingdom Metazoa; phylum Chordata; class Mammalia; order Rodentia; family Aplodontiidae; genus Aplodontia; species Aplodontia rufa. Next base: position 2,556 of record PVKS010008026.1, read on the forward strand.
TACCTCTTTTTCTTTGTAAAATGGGCGCAACAATGGTATCTGTTATGTAGTTTTTTTGTGGATAGAATAGAGATCCATAGGTCTGCAGAGGAACAAATCTGTGTACTCTTGTGACAAATTCACCAGAGGATGAGGAAAGGACCACTCAAAAAGACAGAACAAATCACTAGGAGTCATACGGAGGAGTTGGTGTTCCATCAGCCAGAAGGGAAAACTTCTTAATCCGTGATAGGGCAGGGAGAGTACTCAGAAGGTAGAGGAATGTAGCCCTAGACACAAGGTGACTGTGTTCCCACATGACTTAAAAACAAGGTTCAATGGTATTAAACTGGGTCCAAATAACTTAATTGCATCCCAGAACAAAATTCCAGAATATATGTAGGAATACAAAAATATCCAGTACTAAAAAATGTGAAGCTCATAATGTATGGTATCTAATTAAAAAAAAAAAAAAAACAGGTGTGGAAAAAAAACCAAACAAGGAAAATATAATCTATACAAGGCTTACACTGAGCTTACTGAGGATGTGCATCAGTGATAAAGCACCCCGGTTCAATCCCCAGTACAAAAAAAAAAAAAAAAAAAAAAAGAAGAAGGACTAACTATGAATAAATATAAAGAAAATTATTTTTCTTATGTTTTGAGTCTTGGAAGAATTATTGAGGGGCTGGGGAGGTGGCTAAGTTGTTATGGCACTTGCCTTGCATGCACAGGACATGGGTTAGAAACCCAGCTCCATGCACACAATGAAGTGTCAGAGCAACAAAAGCCACATGAAAACCTAAGTTAAAAAAAAAATTGATTCTTTCTCTCTCTCACTGTCTCTCTCTCTTAAAAAAAAAAAAAAGAATAATTGAATATTTAAAACAAAATAACAGCAATGTGTTAGGAGGCTTATCACATATACAGAGCTAAAATCTATGACAATAGGGGCTGGAGTGGTGGCTCAGTGGTTTCAGCGCTTGCCTCACATGCTCAGGGATGTGGGTTCAAACCCCAGCACCAAGTATACAACAACCTGCTGCAGCAACGGAAGCCACATGAAAAACTAAATAAAATTGACTCTCTCTTTCTCTCTCTCACTGTCCCTCTCACTTAAAAAAAATCTATGACAATAGAGAAAAATTAATAAAATTGATAAATCTTTAGCTAGACTAAGAATAAAAGAAATGAGTTGCTGATATCAGGAATGAGTGATGTCATCATTACAGATTCCAGATGTTAAAAGGATAATGGAAGCCCAGGGTGTGGCACACACTTGTAATCCCAGTTACTCAGCAGGATGAGGCAAGAAGAGTGCAAGTGTAAGACTAGCCTGGGCAACTTAACAAGACCTAGTCTCAAAATAAAATAGAAAGGGCTGGGGATATAGCTCAATGGTGGAGTGCTTGCCTAACATGTGCAAGGCCCTAGATTCAACCACCAGTACTGCAACTAAGAAAAGAAAAAGATAAGATTATAATTTTATGTCAGTAAGTTCAAAAATTTAGATAAAATTAACAAATTCCTTGAAGTGTCAAAATACCAGAGTTTACTCAAGAAGAAACAATCTGAATCGCCTTATAGCTTTTAGAGAAAATTCCAGGCTCGAATGGCTCCTTGATGAATTCTGCCAAACATTTACAATATTCATAACATCAGTTTTTCCAAAAAATAAAGAATTAATATAGTATAATCCCAACATTTAACCAGCCGAAGTCATCCAAGTAAAAACAAACAAACAAACAAAAAAATCCCAAATATCAATATTTCTTACAAACGTAAGTGCAAAAATCCTTTCAAAAAACATCATCAATTGAATCCAGTGGTATATATAAGGTTAATACATGATGGCCAAAGAATGTTTATCCCTAGAATGTAAGGTTGGTTTGACATTTCAAAAAATCAATATAATTCATCATTTTAACACATCAAGGGGGGACCATAAGATCCTATTAATAGATATAGGAAAAAATGATAAAGTGAAACATTCATTCCTGATTTTTTTAAAAAATGTGTCAGGAAACTGATAAAACTTTTTTTTAAAACTGATGAAGAGCATCTACATAAACCCTGCAGCTAGCACGTTAATAGCAAAAAACTGCTTTCCCTTCACATTTGAGATTATGACTCTTATTACAAGGATGACAGTTCCTAGCATTTCTAATCAACACAGGTTCTAGCCAATGTAATAAGGCAAGAAGAAAAAATAAAAGATTTCCAAAGAGTCAAAGAGGAAGTGAGACTACCTGTATTCACAGATGATATCATTACCTTTGTATAAAACCCTATACATTTGGGGCTGGAGCGGTGGCTCAGTGGTTACAGCACTTGTGACACTTGTGGCACTTGCCTGGCATGCCCAAGTACACGGGTTCAAACCCCAGCCTCCATGTACACAACTAAGTGTCAGGGCAATGAAGGCCATTGCTCAATACTGATTCTCTCAACTCAATACTGATTCTGTCTTTCCCTCTCTCTCTCTCTCTCTCTCTGTCCTTCTCTCTTAAAAAAAAAAACAACAACAACTATACATTCAATAAAAAAGCTAGTGGTACCAATAAATGGATTTCACTCTCATTCCTGATGTCAGCAATTCATTTCTTCTCTTTTATTCTTAGTCTAGCTAAAGATTTATCAATTTTATTGATTTTTTCCTCCAAGAATCAGCTTTTGGTTCATAGATTTTTCTTTTTTCTTTCTTATTTCATTGATTTATGCTTTTATCATTCTTATTTTTTCATTTTACTTGATTTAGTTTTTTCTTATTCTATATTTCTTTAAAAAAATTTTTTAGGGGCTAGAACAGTGGCTCAGTGAGTATGGTGCTTGCCCAGCATGCACAAGCACACAAGTTCAAACCCTAGCACCAAGTACACAATGAAGTGTTAGAGCAATGAAAGCCACATGAAAAACCAAATAAAACTGATTCTGTCTCTCTCTCTTACTGTACCTCTCTTATTTTTTTTTAAAGAGAGAGAATCACGTTTTATTTATTTCATCTGACCTTTGTTTCTTTGATACTTAGTTGTTAATGTGGTGCTGGGATTCAACTTCAGGTCCTCATGCATGCCAGGCAAGTGCTCCAGCCGCTGAGCCACTGCTCCACCTCCACTGTGTTTTTATATACTAGCCATAAACAGATATGAAGTTTTAAAAATATCATTTTAGTAGCATAAATTATGAACTAGAAAGAAATTTGACAAAAAAAATCAAGATCTATACATGGAAAGCTAAAATATTGACATGCTAAAAATTTTTAAAAGAAAACTTAGGAGATATATTGTATTGATAAACCAGAAGACTCAAGAATAGTTAGATATCAATTCTCACAGGTTTATCTACAGGTTCAACGCAATCCCAATTAAAATTCCATCTTGCATTTTTAAAAAAATGAAATTGGTAAGCCGATCCTAAAATTCAAATGGTAACACAAATGACCTTGAAAACTATGAACAAAGTTGGAGGACTTACACAACCTCCACTTCAATATTTTACCAAACTTAAAAAAAAATTTACCAAACTACAGTATTAAAGACATTATAAAAAAAATGCAGTATAGAAACAGAAAAATAAACAGAACAAAACAGAGCTCACAAGTGGCCTCCTACAGATGATTTTTGACAAAAATATAAAAGTAATTCAATGAAAAACGGATAGTCTTTTCAACAAATGATGCTGGAACAGTTGGATATCCATATGTGATAAAAGTAAATCAGCTGGGCATGGTGGCGCACACCTGTAATCCCAGTGTCTCCGGAGGCTGAAGCAGGAGGGTCACAAGTTCAAAGCCAGCCTCAGGAACTTAGCAAGTCCCAAAGGAACTTAGTAAGGCACTGTCTCAAAATTTAAAAAAAAAAAAGGTTGGGGGAGGGGGCCAGGGATCTGACTCAGTGGTTAAGCACCCCTGGGTTCAATCTCTGGTACCAAAAAAATAAAATAAAATAAAATAAAAGTAAACCATCAACCATATCTAGTCCCACACACTCACTAAATTTATTAAAGAACACATGATCACTTTTGTCACTTAGGATCTAGCACTTCATGCTGTCCCAACATAATTCATAATCTAAATATCTACTATCATCACCAATACCATTCAGACCCCAGGGAATCTTCTAACCATCAGAAGGCCAAGAGGATTTGTACAGTTTGCCTCTGCCAATATTATGTAGATGGATGCTATTTCAGAATATAAGAAGGATTTTAAGTAAAAAATCATTTAGGTAAAAGACAAATTACTTTGCCAAATCCTAAGTCTCAACATGAATTCATTAATTTCCTATGTGCAAAAATTATTCTAATAGTCTTAGGTGTCCATTTTCTTACTTTTTTATATTCTAATTAATGGTTTGGGGACTACAAATTGCTGCCAATTTTACAATACTTGCTCAAGAGGAACATTTTGCAATATTAAACTATGCATATTATGCTTAAATCTTTTTTCTTTTTAAAAAGAGGGGAAAGGAGAGAGAAAAAGAGAGAATCAATTTTTATTTATTTTTTCATTTGGTTTTTGTTTCTCTGACACTCAGTTGTGTATGTGGTACTGGGTTCGAACCCAGGTACCCATGCATGCCAAAAAAACCCTCTACTGCTGAGCTACCACTCCAGCCCTTCCTTAAATCCTTACACATTGGGTCTCCTTGTAATGTGCCTGGAATGTAATTCTGATTCTTTATCTTGGCAAATAGACACAGAATGCTAAAATTGCAAGTAGTTCTTCAAATATTTAATAAGTTTTAAATAAATAGTAAAAATATTAAGTGTTTCAGATTTATTTAAAATAATTTAGAATTATGGTAATTCAAATATAGTTTGCATTTTGTATTTTATTTTAGTAACTAATTTTGCATAGAAGAAATAAAAACATTTAAAACATTTGTGTGAAAGGTAATTTTTAATTTTTTATGAACTAGGATTTTGGTGAAAATATTTCCAAATATTATATACTTGAATACTCCTATTGCATTTGAATATTTTTCATTTTTAATAGATTTTTGAGAAGTTACAAAAGTGGTATATAAGTAGAGATGATATTGGAAATAAAAAATAGTGAAGTAGAACTCAGGAAATAAAAATATTGAAAAAATAATAGAAAAAGATTCTAAGTGATTTATCTTTTAAGTTTCTAGACACTAGAAGCAATGAAGGTAAATAGATTCTTGTCATGTATGACCCAAGAATTTAAGAAAGCACATTAGAAAAAATCTGTACTGAACAAAACTTTAATTTCTTATCAAAATGATAAGGATTAGGGATGTCGTTCAGTGGTAGAGTATATTCTGTGTGTGTGTGTGTGAGTCCCAGGGTTCAATTCCAGAACCACAAAAAAGAAATTATAATGAGCAAGAAAATTATTTTTGTCAAATCTATGCTTTGAACACGCCAAATGAAATTCTTGCAATTTTATACTAAACAAAGATTTAGTCCCTGCTCAACGTGATAAAAATGGAAGGGAATTGATCTAATTCCCAAATAAGAAGTCAAAAGAATAAAAGAGATGGACTGAATGCCTGAAGAACAAGAAAGCAGCAGTAGATGGAGTTTCCAGATCATCGGTCTGGACTGGGGTAACATCACTGATTCCTTTGTTCTGTGTTGGACTGTGCAGCTGGCTACTGGTTCCTCCAGCTCTCCAGCCTGCTGGTGCTACTGTGGAACTATCCAGCCTCTGGCTGTTGCTGGAGATCAAACCCAGGTCCTCACACACGCCAGGCAAGCACTCTGCAGTTGATTCACCTCTCCAGCACTAATTGTTTACTTCTGATGTAATGACCTCACGAGGAGCCTGTGTCAGTCTCCATTAAAACTCCGCCCTGCCACATTGACCCAATTTACCAGCAGCAAATGATTTCAGAGACCCTACTATGTGAAGAAATAGACACTCTTCAAAACGGGTACTTGCTTACTATCATAATATAATGTAAGAGTTCTCTCAAAGAAAATTGCTACTATGGGTGCTAGTCATCAGCACATCTATTTTAGTTGAAACGGACTAGTATTTGCACCTATAGCCTCTCAAGTTCTCACAGAACGGTCTGGCATCTTTAGGTCCATCTTGACCAAATAGCTATCCATCACAACGAAGCAAAGCCATAAGAAGCTCCAATTACCCCACCAAGAGTAACAAGGTTGAACTATAAGACACACTCTCTGATTCTGAAAATGAGGCAAAGGGGAAATAACTCACCTCCTCAACCCTACAGCTCTCCACCCAAGGATCCCATAGCCAGGACCCTAGATGAAAACCAAAGATATTGTATCAACATTATGATTAGTAATTCAATCAAAGAGTTGAGCGATGAAATAAGGAAAGAGATGAGAGACAACTTCTACAGGGAAATAAGGGAGCAATTCCATGAGATGAAAGATCAGCTATACAAAGAAATAGACATTCTGAAAAGAGATGTTACAGAGCTATCAGGATTGAAAAACACGGTTAACCAAATCAAATCTTCACTGGAAGATACCAACACCAGAGGATACTCCACTGAAAAAAAGGACTTCAGCCCTTGAAGAACAAACATCAGTAAATGAGGATTGGTTAAACAATGTTGAATTCAAAGAAGATAAACAGGATAAGCAACTTATATTACATAATCAGAACTTCCAAGTAATATTAGATGAGATGAGGTGTAATAATCTGAGAATCATTGGCCTGGAGGAAAACTCCGAACAGCAAACAAGAGGCATCAATAACCTTTTAAGCAAAATCATAAGTGAGAACTTCCCTTGTTTTACAATTGATCCAGAATATCACATCAAAGATGATTATAGAACACCAAATAGGCCTAATCAAATGAGAAACTCACCAAGACATATCATATACAAAATGAATAACAGAGAAATTAAAGAGAGAATTCTAAAAGCAGCTAGAGAAAGGTCCCAAATCACATTCAGAGGTAAACCAATTTGGATCGCTATGGATTTTTCAGAGCAAACAATGAAGGCCAGAAGAGCTTGGAACAATATCTTTCAAGTGTTAAAAAATAACAACTTTGACCCAAAGATAATATACCCTGCAAAACTCAGCTTCAAATGTAATGGAGAAATTAAATACTTCAACGATAAACTCAAACTAGCAAGATACATGAACACAAATCCTGCACTATAGAATATTCTCAAGGATGTTCTCCATTCAGAAGAAGATGCCAATGATATCCTAAATCCTTAAACAAGGGCGAGTCAATAATCATATTATACACAAATTAACTTCCAAGATGACTCAAAACTCTGTAATTGTTACAAAGTCAGAGACTCAGCCTCCAATATCTATTCTAACTTTGAATGTGAATGGTCTCAATGTCCCAATTAAAAGACACAGATTGGCCCACTGGATCAAAAGAACAAAATCCAACAATATGTTGCCTGCAAGAGACACATTTGACACTCAAAAATAGACACAGGCTGAAAGTGAAAGGATGGCAAAATGTCTCCCAGGCCTGCAGCCCAAAAAAGCAAGCTGGTGTGGTGATTCTAATTTCTGATAAAATCAATTTCCAACTAAAACTAGTCAGAAAGGACAAAGAGGGTCACTTTATCATACTAAAAGGGACAGTTCATCAAGAAGACATAACGATAATTAATATTTATGCCCCCAATTACAACCCCCCCAAATATATGGAAAAAATACTTAAGGACATTAATCTCCTCATTGATCTCAACACAATAATTCTGGGGGACTTCAACACACCACTATCAACTCTAGATAGATCATCAAAACAAAAAAATCAATAAAGACATCTCTAGTCTGAACAACTCTATTAATCAATCAGGCTTAACCGACATCTGTAGAATATTCCATCCTAAGACAGCGAAATTTACCTTCTTCTCGGCGACTCATGAATCCTTCTCTAAAACAGACCACATCCTAGTTCACCAGGATAGTCTTAACAAATATTAAAAAGTGGATCTAATCCCATGTATTCTATCAGATCATAATGCTATGATCTTAGCAATCAACAGTAAGAGAAGCAACAGAAACTATACAAATACATGGAAATTGAATAATTACCTCTTAAACGAAGGATGGGTAAAAGAGGAAATGAGAGCAAAGATTAAGAGGTTTTTGGAATTGAACGAGAATGAGGAAAAAACATACCGAAACCTCTGGGACAGTATGAAGGCTTTCTTAAGAGGTAAATTTATAGCATTGAGTGCATATATCAAAAATCTAGAAAGGGATCAGATTAATAGCCTTATGCTTCAACTCAAATGACTACAAAAGGAGGAACAGTCCAACCCTAAATCCAACAGAAGACAGGAAATTACCAAAATCAGAGCTGAAATCAATGAAATTGAGAACAAAAGAACTCTACAAACTATTAACAAAACTAAGAGTTGGTTCTTTGAAAAAATAAACAAGATTGACAGACCCCTTGCCAACCTCACTAAAAGGAAGAACGAAATGAAGCAAATCAACAAAATCAAAGATGAAAATGTAGATATCACCACAGACACATCCAAGACCCAGAAGATTATCAGAACCTATTTTGAAAATTTATACTCTGCCAAGTTTGATAACCTGGAGGACATGGACAGGTTCTTGGACACACATGACATCCCCTCTTTAACATAGGAGGACATTGAAAATCTAAACCAACCTATCACAGATATCGAAATTGAAAACTACAGACCAATTTCCCTGATGAACACTGATGCAAAAACCCTTAATAAAATTTTAGCTAATTGGATACAAAAGCACATTAAAAAGATAATACATCATGATCAAGTGGGCTTCATTCCAGGAAAACAAGGCTGGTTCAACATATGCAAATCAATAAATGTAATACACCACATAAACAGAATTTTTAAAAAATCATATAATCATCTCAACTGACACAGAGAAGGCATTTGATAAAATTCAACACCACTTTATGCTCAAAACTTTGGAAAAGATAGGGATCAAGGGAAGATACTTTAACTATGTCAGATCCATTTACGACAGACCCATAGCCAACATATCCTCAATAGAGAAAAACTGAAAGCATTTCCACTGAATTCAGGTACAAGACAAGGCTATCCACTTTCCCCACTCTTGTTCAATCCAGTCCTTGAAACCCTTGCCAGAGCTATCAGACAAGACAAGTATATCAAAGGTATTCGTATAGGAAAAGAGGAAGTTAAGTTATCTCTATTGGCTGATAACATGATTCTATAACTTGAAGACCCAGTAACATCGGCCAGAAAACTCCTGGAGCTTATATGCAATTTTAGCAAAGTAGCTGGCTACAAGATCAACTCCAGTAAGTCACTAGCTTTCCTTTACTCCAGCAACAAATCCACAGAAGAAGAAATCAGGAAATCTCTCCCATTATCATCTCCTCCAAAAAAAATGAAATACTTGGGCATTAACCTTACAAAGGATATTAAGGATCTCTACAAAGAAAACTATCAAACACTAAAAAAAGAAATTACAGAAGACCTGAGTAGATGGAAAAACATTCCATGCTTATGGTTAGGCAGAATCAATATAATAAAAATGGCCATTCTACCCAAAGCCCTATACAGATTTAATGCAATCCCCATCAAGATACCTATGGCATTCTTCAGATATAGAAAAAGCAATTCTCAAGTTCATGTGGAACAACAGGAGACCTAGACTAGCCAAAACATTACTCTACAGGAAGGAAGAAGTAGGGGGTATCTCAATCCCTGACCTGAAATTATACTACAGAGCTGTAATAGCAAAAACAGCATGGTATTGGTATCAAAAAAGAACCGAAGATCAGTGGAACAGAATAGAAGATCCTGAGATAAACCCCCATATATTTAACTATTTGATATTTGATAAAGGGGGCAAAAGCATAGTATGGAAGAAAGATAGCCTGTTCAACAAATGGTGTTGGACAAATTGGACAGCCATGTGTAGACAACTGAAGCTGGATCCTTATCTTTCACCATGCACAAAAATTAAATCAAAATGGATCAAAGACCTGGATATTAAACCAACAACTTTAAACTTACTAGAAAAAGAAGTAGGGTCATCACTACACCATATAGGAGTCAGCCGCTACTTCCTTAACAAAACTCCCATGGCTCAAGCTGTAATATCAAAAATAAATGAATAGGATGCAATTAAACTAAAAAGCTTTGGCACAGCTAAAGATCTAGTCAAGAGCATCAAGAGAGAACCTACAGAATGGGAGAAAACCTTTGCCTGCTACAACTCGGACAGAGGGCTAATATCCAGAATATACAGGGCACTAAAGAAACTAAACTCCAAACTCACAAATAATCTAATCAATAAATGGGCTAAAGATCTCAAAAGGAACTTCTCTCCAGTGGAAGTCCAGAAAGCCCATAAATATATGAGAAAATGCTCTACATCATTAGCTATAAGGGAAATGCAAATCAAAACTTCAATGAGATACCACCTCACTCCTGTTAGAGTGGCAAAAATGAAAAATTCTAACAATAACAGATGCTGGAGGGGTTGTGGGAAAAGAGGAACACTGTTACACCACTGGTAGGACTGCAAACTGGTTCAGCCACTATGGAAAGCAGTGTGGAGAATCCTCAAAAAATTAAGGATGGAACCACCTTATGACCCAGCTATCCCACTCCTGGGGATTTTCCCAAAAGAGTTAGAATCAGCATATTATAGTGATGTGGCTTCGTCAATGTTTATAGCAGCTCAATTTACTATAGCTAGATCATGGAACCAACCCAGATGCCCCTCACTCTACGAGTGGATACAAAAACTATGGTACATATATACAATGGAATACTACTCGGCCATTAGAGAAGACGATATTATGGCTTTTGAAATCAAATGGACGGAGATGGAAAGAATTATGCTAAGTGAAGTATCCCAACTTCTGAAACTCAAGGACCGAATGGTTTCTCTCATCTGTGGAAGCTAGACTACATCGGGAAGCAGTGTTAGACAGCTAAGCTAAAATAACTTCAAATTGTATGATTCTCAACACAACAGGGAGATGACTCCCTAGGATACTTGGAGGCGTAGAGTGGGGGACAGGGCTTAGGAAGAACTCCTAGGAGACTGGAGGGTGGGAATATGGGGGAATCATCTCAGAAGGAGATCTCTGACCTCCATGAGATATCTATTTAACTCAGGGGTTCTTCCGAGGGAAACAGCAACATGGGGAACCCAAGCTGGGCATCCATGATATGGCATTAGCCCTGGATAACTAAGTATATATACATTGGTTCTTGAATGTTTGATAATGTTCCCCCCTCATTTGTAACTCTGCATCCATATAATTAAAAAAAAAAAGAAAAAAAGGAAGGACCCACATTCTGCAGACAAAACTGATCTAAATCAATGTTTGGATATGATTCTATTAGATTAATAAAGGCAAATTGGAATTGGAGGGAAAAAAGAAAGAAAGAAAGAAAAGTAAACTCTGGCCTTCCTGTTAATAGAAGAAAATCACATTCATAAAACTGACACCTTGGGGCTGGAGGGGTGGCTCAGCGGTTACAGTGCTTGCCTGGCATGCATGAGTATGTGAGTTCAAATCCCAGCACCACGTACACAACCAAGTGTCTGAGGAGTGAAAGTCATGTGAAAAACTAAATAAAAAATTGCTTCTCTCTTTCTCTCACTGTCCCCTCTTTCTTAAAAAAAAAAAAAAAAAACTGACACCTTAGATGTGAAACAAGAAACCGCGACAGCTTTGCTCTGCTATTTCCTGGGAAATGGTGACCACATGCTTCTCACAGCAACAGAGCACTTCTCCTGAAACACAATCTGATGTGAGCAAATGCTTGCAGTTCTCACTGAATGAACATGGAAGAAATGTGACTTTTCATTCACCGCAAAATTATTTCCAATGAAAAACTGTAGACAAAAATTTTGTTAACTACAATTAGATGCTATAGAATCAATATTCAGGATCAGCTTTGACCATTACAGTACTCAGGTTCTTGATTAGTTGAAAACATCAGTTGAATGTGAAAGGCAGGTATGTAAGTTTTTTTAAAAAGCCAAACAAACAGCAAACCTTCAATAATATTCTATCAGGATAAGTCAACACTGATACAAAAATTTCACTGCTCTCAATTTACAATAGCTAAGTTATGGAACCATCCCAGATGCCCCTCACTGGATGAATGGATCCAAAAGCTCTGGTATACATACACACACACACACACACACACACACACACACACACACACATTGGAGTTCTACTCAGCTATTAGAAACAATGATATTGCATCCATTGAAAGTAAATGGATGGCATTGGAAGAAACCATGCTGAGTGAAGTTAGCCAAACCCAGAAAGTCAAGGACCAAATGGTTTCCCTCATTTGTGGAGGCTGGAGCTGAACCCAGGCTTGGGAGTAAAGTAGACAAACTCATGTATTAGATCCATAGAACAAAAAAGTAAAATGTTAATATTTATGAGATACAGTTGCAAGATACTTCATAAGATATTCGAACAAGCTGTGCTGCACACCTGTACAAAAACATAATTGTTTAGTCCCTTTGTCAAATATTTTGAAGAATAACAAGGGATGATAGGAAGGGAGGATAGGGGGAAATGTTGGAACTGAGACAAAGCAAGGTACATTCCAAGCAGTTATAAATGTCACTGTATATACTATAGCCATATATATAAAAAATGTTCTTCATAGATATAAGAATTATGTCACTGTATTTGGGTTTTTTAGGAACAACATAAGACCCAGAAGAAAGTCAAGGGATCAGGGGACGGGAGAAGGGAAGTAGAGGTATGGGGGGACAGTATTGAACAAATTGTGTTGCTGAATTGTGTACATCTAGGAATATGTGACAATTAATCCCAAATGTTAAAACTATAATGCACTAATAAAAAATATTTTTAAAAATTTCACTGCTGCTCTGAAAAGAATAAAATTATCTATTTTTTATTTTAGCCAAGCAAATTGAGGCTTTTAGAGATGTTAATGGCATATTTAAAGAAAAAAAAATACTTTAAGTTTACCAGAAAAGATTTTGAAATGTGATTCTGGAGTAGCAATGTCTAAATGAGGGATTTTAAAAAGAAATAATCACCATCTAAGATGGAGAATTCAGATGAGATAAACTAAGAGGTAATAAAGTTAAAGAAATTGTAATGTAATAAATGCATATAATGAAAAAAGTGAATAGTACTTTATTCAACTAGATTGTATCAGACATAGTAGTTACATTTAATAACCTATTTAATTTGTGTTGATGAACTAGCAAGAGAGAAACCAGAAATTTTCAACTTTGTTAAAAATACACATTTTTTCTTAAGAGAAAAACCACAGAAACTACTTTCTTTCCTTGAAGGAATTGATATTTTAAATTGTCAACAGCAAACCTTTACGATGTCACTAGCATCGTTGGTAAGTAAAGACCTTATAGGTTGGGTGTCATGGTGCGACAATCCCAGCGAATGGGGAAGGTGAGGCAAGGGGATCACAAGTTTGAGGCTGGCATGGGCAACTTAGCAAGACCCTATCTCAAAATAAAAATAAAAAGGGCTGGAGATGTAGATTGGTGGTAGAGGAAGCATGAGTTCAATCTCTAGTACTGGGGGGAGACATTATGAACCACAATTTGGGGGTTCCATACCCAGCCCTAAAAAAAATGCTTATTTTGTGAGGCTGAATAGACCTCCAAATCTATGGGAAACTCATTCATTTGTATAGGTGCAGCAGGTGGGTGCTCTTCAAAAGGACTAGCTTGACTTTGTTGGTATTCGATTTGGGAGGTGGACTTCCTCTGGAGAGATCTCCTTTTCCTCCTTTGGAAATCCAATCATGTATAAGCTCAGGCTGACCTCAACCTAGGATTGTCAGCTCCCTATGTTCCCATATTCTTTGTAGGGATTTTTTTTTTTTTTTTTTGCCCCTGCACCCACCCTTGTCTCCTGGAATGACCGAGAGTGGACTGCTGGTCCATGCAGGGCCAATAAGGCAGCACATTAGTGAGACTGCTGCAGACCACTCTGTGCTCCTGGCAGCTGGCAGCTGGGTCCTTCCTCTGTGAGCAGTGAGGCAGCCTGATAGGCACAGAGAGCTGAAGGAATCACACAGCCTCCGAGGCCTTCCAAGGCCTGCTTCCGCTGTCAAGCAGCTGCCCCATTCTCCCTCCTCCCACCCTAGACAACCGCTAATCTACTTTTGCTTGTATGGATTTATCAAGTCTGAAGGTGTTAAGAGTGGAATTATACAACTTGTGCCTTGTTGTGTTTGGCTTCCACCACTTTGAAAGGTGTTTCCATGGTTCCTCCATGCTGAAGCACGTGCCAGGACTTCCTTCCTTTCGGTGCCTTAATATTCCATCATATGGATAAACCACGTTGGTTTATCCATTCATCCATTGATGGACATTTGAGTTGCGTCTACCTTTTTGATATTGTGAGTAGTGCTGCCATGAACATTCATGTACAAGCTTTTGTCAATCTATTTGTTTGTTTGTTTTGGTACCAGGGACTGAACCCAGAGGCACTTAACCACTGAGCCACATCCTCAGCCCTTTTTATTTTTTTTTTTATTTTTTTAAGAGAGAGGGACAGAGAGAGAGAGAGAAATTTTTTTTTCAAGGTTGAGGAGTGAACTCTGGGCCTTACGCATGCTAGGCAAGCACTCTGCCACTGAGCTAAATCCCCAACCCTGAGAAACAGTTTTTTAATTTAGCTTTTCATGTAGCTTTTGTTTCTCCAAGTCTTTGTTATGTACAAGGTGCTGGGGTTTGAACTCACCGCATGCCAGGCAAGCTCCGTAACCACCCATCGAGCCACCACTCCAGTCGCACCCCACCTCCAGCCCTTTTTGAGACAGGGTCTTGCCAAGTTGCTGAGGCTGGCTTTGAATTTTCGATCCTCCTGGCTCAGTCTCCTGAGCTCTTTACTGTATGTATCGAGGAGCCGGATTGCTAGGTGACATGGTAACTTGACGGTTAGCCTTCTGAGGAACCACTAATAGTAGGATTCTCTTTTTGCTCAATGATGTACACAATGGATTTCTGTCACTCATCAAGAGAGTCTTCCTGGTTTGAGCTCAGATCAGCTGTCTGGTTCATTCAGGAATCAGCCGATTGCACACCACCACCACAGCAGCAGTGCGGGAGCTGCAGGACCAATCCTATCGCCTTGCCCTGTCTCTACCTGCGCTCTGCCCTCCCTGTCTCTCTTCATCCCCACTTCTTACTCCACCATTCTCCTGCTCCTCTCAATGCTGGCTCAAGCTTCTCTCTCTTCTTGGCTCCTATCTGCCCTCATTAATCCACACACCCAACATCACCCCTTCTCGTCCTCTCCTCTGCTTAGGCAGGGTTCACCTGCAGCCACCCTAAGCCCCTACACACCTTCTACCTTGACCCCAAGTGCCTGGTACTCCCTTCCTCCTGGGTACACCCAAGCTCTTATGTCAGGTTTCCACTTGTTTCAGCACTCATTTTTATTGTTTCTGCCTGGTTCTCATATAATTTCAAGTATCAGTGATCTCTGCTACCCTGTTCTCTGGGAGCCTCCAGGTCTCCAGCCGGGTGCACACTGGTGGAAGCACATGTAGATGGCAGGAATGAAGCAACTTCTCCACACAATACCCCTCCAGCTCTGTGGGACACAGGCTTCCTGTGTGATCCTGATCAACTCCTCCCCGTCTGATCTTTATAAACCACCAATGTAAGTTTCCTGCACCTGGAGGTATTTTGAGCATCTAGGATAACAGTGGACAATGACAGAAGTAAGGTGTTTTTAAGCATAACAACTCTGCAGGGTAGGGATTGTTATACTGATTTTGCAAATGAGGACATCAGGGCTGAGGTCAATCTGCTATATCAGTCCTAATGCTAGTTTTTAATCCAGATCAGCGTGATTCCAAATTCTAGATTCTTTTCACCTCATGACACTGAAACTGCTTTGAGATCGTAACATATTAGACTATACCCTAGCAAGATGGCAAGGAGACTATCACACTCATCAATTGTTCTTCTTACTCAGGCTGGTGGAATTCTTTTGAGAAGCATCTTGCCAATAAGTATCAAAACCCCCAAAGTGTTCCTACCCTTTGACCTTGATCAAACTATTCGCAGGAAATAAACTTCATCATATTAAAATATATATGCATAAAGTCTTCATTGATGCCTTATTTGTAATATCAATGGACTGGAAGTAACCTACCTGTCCATGAATAGGTGACTGGTTAAGAAAAATTATGTTGTAAAATTAAAAGAATATTTTGTAGCAATGGTTCTCAGCTAAACATGATTTTTCACCTGAAGAGACATTTGGCAATGTCGGGAGATATTTTTGGTACTTTTCAGGGGCTGGAGCAGTGGCTCAGTGGTTACTGTACTTTCCTGGCATGCACGAGGATGCAGATTTGAACCCCAGCACCGTGTACACAAAATTGTCAGAGCAATGAGAGTCACATGAAAAACTAAATAAAATTGATTCTCTCTCTTTCTCACTGTCCCTCTCTCTGAAAGAAAGAAAGAAAGATAGATTCTTTCTGATTCAAGGAGAAGAAATCCAACTGAAACTTGCCTACGCAAGAAGAGACAGGGATTGGTTCATGTGACTATAAAGTGGTAGATCTGACTCAGGTCAGATGGGCTCAAGAGTTCAACTCAACTCTCTGTTCCTTGATACACTCTGTGTTTTTTTTTCTCTTTTTACTCTCAGACTCTCTACCACACATCTACTATATGAGTACCACCAACCATTCTCTAGAACATACATCTTCCTCGTATAGATTAGAGGCACCAATGACTCTAGGGTTAACTTTAAGTATCCAGCTGTGAGCGCAGAGAAAAAGAAAACCCTATTTCAACTCCTTACAGAAGACTCCAGCAAGGTTTCTCGGGCCCTTCTTGAGCCACACGCAGATTCACTGGTCCAGTCGCTGAATACTGTTAACAGAAAGCAGGAGAGGAGCTGGCAGGGAAGAGGCCTGGGCAGACCAGATCCACAACTATCCACTCTACTCACACACTGGCCATCCTTCAAGTATTTGAAAATATCTGGTGACACAGCCATGGGAGTGATGTATGAGGGCAGAGCTCAAAAGATGTGCAATGTTTTGGGGTCTCCTGTTATTAAGAAAATAATGCGATATTTTGGTAGACTGCCTTTTCTTTTTTTTCTGCAACGAAAGTCAATTCATGGAATCATAGAGCTGAAGTGGCCTTAAAAAGTAACAAGCACTTTGTTATTGCAGACATATGGTGACATAATAAACACGTCTTTTTGGAAGCCTAGGCAAGCTTAGTTGAAGGTTAGGACCTGCATAGCTAAAAGAGAGTTAGAGCCTATCCCTGTCGCTCAGGCCAGCCTTCCAAGGCAGGATGGGATATGAAGATGGACTTTGGCCTTCAAAGCTATTTTATTATCCTGGATATCAGAAAGGATGTACCCAGTGAATGAATGAACTGAAGGAGATATTAGAGCAATGATTTTCAAAAATTTCTCATGGCAACTCAATAAAAAATATCTATTACATGGCAATTCAGTATACACACAGCACATACAATAAATAACCATGACATAAGTTTGATGGAACAATGTGTGTCTTAGTACACATGATCAAGTCTGATACTTTCTACTCTGTTTAATTTCATTTAAAAAATACTTTTTCATGAACCATTAAATTGACTTCAAGACCCACCAATGCTTTGGAGCAGTGATTTGAAACATTTAGAAAGAGTGCCCATGTTTAGTCCAGCCCGTGAGTGGAATCGGAAGTTTCCACCATGGTGTGCTAAGGGATTGAAGCAGCTCCAGAAGCGCCCCTCCCTTTCCTGTGTGGCACTGGGGATGGACCCAGGGCCTTCTGCATGCTAGACAAGTGCTCTCCATTGAATAAACCCCAGCCCCAGGGTCCCTTTAATACATAAATATCCTAGTCTTAAAGGTAAGAAAGAATCCACCAAAACCTACTGAGGGCTCTTGCTATAGGATCATGTGGAAATTTTTCAGTGTATTCACAGTACTATCCAGAAAGGAAAATTCTGGTGGGAACTGGGCATTACTAGTTGACAAGAAAAGCTGAAGAAAATGCAGACATACTTAAATCTATTAATTCATTCATTCATGCAAAGCCCAACTAAATTAGCTGAGCTTTTTGTTTCCCTGTTATGAAATAGTCTATGTCATAAAATTACAGTACCCGACACGGCCTTTGAATATTCCATCCCCTTCATTTAGTACTAGGTATATCATCCAACTCTTTCCTATCCCCATGGTCAGGCCATGGGATGTTTTCTTAGCTGTGAACTAACATCAGGGTTCTAATGTCCTGGGCACATTAGTATCGAGCTAGACACGGTGATCTTTACAAGTCACGAAATGAGAATGCTAGTGAGAAAGAAGGGGAAGAGTGTTCCAATATTTGAAAAAAGTTTGCCTCTCACTATGAATTGTTTTCTTTGAAAATAGTCACAAAGTCTTCAGATGACATGAAAAGAAAGTTCTAAGGAATTCTCATTTGTTTTTTCCCCCCTGCCCACTGTCTACCTCACTCAGCTCACCCAATAAGCCCTAAGGGTCTGCTTCACTTTTTCCTTCCCACACAAGCAGCACACTGACAATCTGGCCTTCCCAAACCACCACTGGCAACTTCAACCACACTGCTACAGGTTGATTAATTCTAGGAGGCCAGATCTAACCCCAAGGAACAATGTTCTCATTGGAATTCACAACCTTCAACTGTCAAGTTTGATTCATAGGCAAATGAAGGAACCACACTTCTCCCCAAGTCTGAATCAATGAATTTGGGACATTATTCAAATTAGCCTTGAGTGCATTAAGTGGTAAAGATTAGTTTATAAACGCTTGGATTTGCTGTGGCATCTAATAGAGTGCTGCATACAGTAGGAGTCTAATAATAATTGCTACCATTTGATTAACACTTAAATTATACCAGGAGCTGCCCTTGACACTTATATGAATTATCACGCATGCATCTTGTCATTCATTGTAATAACTCTCCTAGAAAGATATTATTATTATTATTATTATTATTATTATTATTCCCATTTTTAAGATGGGGAATCAGAGGCTTTGAAAAATGTGTACACTCATCCAAGATAATACAGCTGGTAAGTACCAGAGTGGACTTTAATCCCAATTCTGACCAATGCTAAAGCCTAAACTCTTTCCACTTCACTAAGTTTTATCTTTATAAGCACTTATCAAAATCTACAAGTTCCTCTAGTGGCTGTTATGCCCATGATAGAAGGCAATGGTAGGCTCAATATGTCACATAAATCATCCAACAGTTACAAAGTCTAGCGATAGTATAGACCATGAGGCAAGGAATCCATCATCACAAAAGCAACTTCTGTCTGACACAATAGAAGGGATCATACTCTGGTTGAAAAGTTAGACTCAATGGTTTCAATATCTAAAATAAAAAACCAAGACTGAGTTTCAGATTCTAAGAAATGAGGCCAAAGTTGAATTCCAGGTTCATTTCACTTCAAAAAATGAACTCCAAGCACTTTATATGCGACATACCATGTTTCAGGAGATACAGAGATGAAAAACATAACAATTAGTAATATGAAAGAAGGATTATTAATTCAGCTCACTATGTTTTACTGGTGCATCATAATTATGCATAATGGTAGGATTCACTGTTACATATTCATTCATACACATGATATATCTGCTCAGTATTAAAGAAAAATAAAATTTCAGAAAACGGGGGTGGGAAAAGATCTAAAATAGGCATACTACAGAGACACAGCCACATCAATGTTCGTAGCAACACAATTCACAATAGCTAAATTACAGAATCAACCCAGATGCCCATCATTAGATGGATGGATTAAGAAATTGTAGTATATATACACACACATACACTATGGAGTTCTACTCAGCTATTTAAAAAATGACAATATAGCACTTGCTGGTAAATGGATGGAAATGAAGAATATCATGCTAAGTGAAATTCCAAGGTCAAATGCTTTCTCTCCTATGCAGAAGCTAAAGGAAATCAGAAAGGAAGGATAAGATCACATTAAAGAACCATTTGAATACAAATTAATAGACAAGCTAAAGGAAATATAGTAGAGGAAAGAGAAGGGGAGATGGGAGGAAAGATGGGAGAAAAAAGGGAAGGGAAAAAGGGGGATTTTAAAAAGTATATTTTGCACCTCTAAGATACTGAATAGCTCCCATGCAATCAATTATAACTGGAAAAGTAAAATAAATAATAATCAAAGAAGGGTCCGGTAGAAGAAAGGGACCAGGAAATGAGAGGAAGGAGAATGATAGGACTAGGGATGGATATTGGCCAAATTATATTGTTATATTGTATGCATATGTAACAACAAATCCCATCATTATATACAACTATAATACACCAATAGAAATATGCAAAAAATAAATAAATGCAAATAAAAGTCAATAAATTTAAAGATATGAACACACACACAGAGAAAGATGGGGATAGAAAAGAGTTGGATGCTATACCTAGTACTAAATGAAGGGAATGGAGAATTCAAAGGCAGTGTGATGAGAAAACACAACAAAAGGTTTAGGGAAATAGTGGTACTTCCCAGGAAGCAGTGGGAGAGAGGCTCATAAAGTTCTGAGGCAGGATTATGGAGGGCTGTGAATGACTTTGGATTTTGGTTGAGTGCCCTTGGAAGCCACTAAAGTTTTTTATTAGTTCATGGCTGTGACCTAAATAGATCAATGTGAATGCTCAATAAAATATTAGCAAATAGAATCTAACCATGTATAAAAAGAATTATATACCATCAACAAGTAAAATTTATCCTAGATAGGCAAGGCTGGTTCAACCTTTGAAAAAATCAATCAATGTAATCCAACATATGAAGAAGCTAAAGACTGGGGCTGGAGCAGTGACTCAGCAGTACAGCACTTGCCTGGCATGCACGAGGATCCAGGTTCAAACCCTTGCACCACACACACAACTAAGAACCTGGAAAAACTAAAACTGGATGAAAAAATAAAATGTATTCTCTATTTATCTTTTTTTTAAAAAGTTAAAGACTAAAAGTCATATGATCATATCAGTTTATTCAGAAAAGGAAATTGGCAAAATCCAACAGCCATTCATGGTGAGTGGAGCTTCATCAGCCTGTGAAAGAACATCTAAGAAAAAAAAAACTGCAGCTAATATCACATTCAAAGGTGAGAAACTGGATGAATACCCCTCTAAGATAAGGAACAAGGCAAAGAAGACCATTCTCATTACTCATTTCCAATATCATAGTGAAAATTTTAGCTACTGCAATAAGGCAAGAAAAGGAAATAAAGGGTATACAGTTAGGAAAGGAAGAAATGAAACCACATTCACAGATGACAAGACTATGTAAATAAATCAGTATGGCACTCAGCATAGGAGGGACTCATACTAATTTTGTAGTATAATTTTAAATCAAGAGAGTAAAACTAATTTATTAAGCTCATGCTAGAGACTACCAGAGCCAAATTAAAAAACAAAACAAAAAAGAAAACAGCCAAATTTCCCATTTAAATAACAAACTTGAATTAAGTTGGTATGGATATTAAATCACTTAAATAAAAAGGGAACAATTCTACCAGATGTACCTTAGACACTGACTTCTATTCTGGGGGCAGATGGAGCATAATGTTAAAGCTGAAAGTATGTCCTAATAAACTACTTAAAAATGGTAATGTATTGATTACATCTTCTTCTTCATCTGCTGCCAGGCTTAGCGCAAGCAATTAAGATAAGTGGGAAAAAGGAGGCTATAATACAATCCAATATTTCCATTCTTCCTTGACAGTTCCCAAGTAAATATGTCCTTTCAGAACTACCAGATTAGAGCCTAAACTTCAGAATAATTCAGCCAATGAGAATATAGTTAAGAACAGGCAATATTTAAGACCCAATAGGAATAAAAAGAAGTTTAGACAAGTACAGCGTGGTAAAAGAGAAAAAGCAAAGGATTTAGGGTCAGCGGGACAATCCTGAGTTTTGAGTTCTGTACTGTTACCTTCAGTGTGTGACTAACAAATTTCTTAATCTTAGACCTTGCTCTCTCACTTTTGCAATGAGAATGATAATAATACCTGAGTGTTGAAAGGATGAAATAAGACGATGCACATGAATACGGCTGACTGCGAATGACTAAACAGATACTCAGTTTGTTCATCCGATTAGTAAGGACAGTTGGCGAAACCTGCACATGACACCATTGAGTGCCCAAAGTAGATGACAGAGTAGGTACAGAAAGTATAAAGAACAGAGGAAAAAAATTGGTGGATTGAGTGTACAACAAAGGCATCCCAAAAGATGTGATATTTTAATACCTAAAAAATTCAGAGTAGAATTCAGATAGGGAAAAGACAGAGAGAGTTGCTAGCATAAAGAAGGAACTCAGAATTAATTATTGGATGAAGATAAAAATTTTTAAAAAATAGTTATTGAATGAATGGGAGACTGAATGAATGAATGAATGCAGAAAAACGAAAGAATGAATTAGAATATCCAAGAGGTACTTTAAAGACAGTGAGTGGACCAGAGTCTAAAATTAAAGCTAGCCCTGATGATGCAGAAAATTTGTTTAAATTTCTCCCTCTGGGTACCTATGGGAGCATTGAGGCATTTTCCAACGATGGGCATTTATGTTCCCCTGGCCTTAGAGAGACCACATGTCTATAGAAACCACACTGAGGCTTGTTTGACCCCTGGTACTACGCTATCTCTCTGACCTATCTGTGACCTGCATATTTGGGTGAATACATTTCCTGTCGCCCCAGTGGGACAAGACAGTTCTTGCATTTGCTGACATATTTAGACACATTTATTATCTTAACGGCGACTGTTCTCTGTTGATAACCACGGCATCACCTAGAATGCTAGTCAGCTTCCTCCACAAACCACAGTGCAGAAGATTCTCATGGGAAAAAAATGGTGCCCAGGCATCTTATGACTGCAGTGCTTGTGTTTCAAGATGAAGCTTTTGGGTAAGAATAACGGTCAGAGGGACTAAGGACTAAGTATCCAGGGAGGTATAGCAGTAGAGGCTAACATCAGACAGAGGAAAGAAGTGGAAAGCAAAAGAAACTGATAGAAAGAATCCCAGAGATCTTAGACTTAGAGGCTATCATTAAACCTCTGTGATCTTGGGCAAGTCATGCAACCTGTCTGGCCATCCATTTTGTCATATGTTCCTTAGGAGGCTGATGGAACTAACTTCTAAGAATCTTGCAACTCTCGATTTCTAGAGCTGCAAATGAAAGAGATCCTATTTTCCGGGCTGGAAAGAGGCAAATCAAGCCCAACTCTTTTCTGGTGTTCCTTCATCCAGCCTCTTCCTCACATCCCCTAATGACTCAGAGAAGGAACTGGCCTCAACATTAGAGAGCCAGCAAATAACTATTGTTGCGTTGATTCAGCAGGTCTATGTCTTCTGTTTTTTATTTCCACTCTTCCATAAAGAGGGAAAAGGCCCTGGAGGAGCTTTCCTCTGCTAAGGCTTTAAATGGAATTTCTTATCAAGTGTTGATCCCAGAAATCTCATTATGGGTGCCACACTCTAAGCCAGATGCTGAAAAGTTAGGCATTGTCCAGAGAAGATTGAACAGAATGGCAAGGGTCTGGGGAAACTTGTCTAGCAAGGAATAAAAAGGAATGATGGTGTTCAGGCTGGACAGGAGCAGACGTGAGAAGCCCGATGAGTCCAAGCAGCTGCAGCATGGACAGAGAAATATATTTGGTGTTGTTCCCCAGGGCAGAGCTGAGGACCACAGAGGAAGCTCCTGGAAAGCAGGTGACATCATCTGCAGAAGGGCTTGCCCATGATCAAAGCATCCGACGGTAGCTCATGAGGGTGATAACCTCCCGGTGTCAGGAACAGTTCTAGACCAGCAGGCTCGATGTCCATCTGCCAGGAGGCCCCAGGCAGCAAAATGAGGGGCACAGGGTTTTCCAAAGCCAGTCTGAGTTCCATCAGAGCAACTCTGAAACTTGGCAAATTTTACTCATCATACTGCCCAGTGTGTGTGTGTGTGTGTGTGTGAGAGAGAGAGAGAGAGAGAGAAATATTACCTTGCCTCGATTGTTATGGATTGATTGCCATGATGATGGTAGGTCCTTAACTTTTCCATAAATCTTCAAGGGGGACAAGGCAGCCCCAGGCTTGTAGTTCCCCTGATTTCTGTCTCCTCTCCCAATCAGAAGTCTCACCAGTATGGCCAGAAATAACAGGTATTAAATGCAATAGAGATCCTAATTTATTAAAGAGTTTTATTAAGACAATTATCCCTTTGCAAAGTGAAAGACTACTTGCTCTGGATGATAAGGATATCACGGGGAGAAGCCCACCCATCTCTTGCTGTACAGAAGAACAAAACATAATCACTTGCATGGCATCTGAGCAGATCTAACACAGGGCAGTGGAGGGGATTCAGAACAAACTCCACAGCACCCAGTGACATCCCACCCCCAGTGACATCCCCCACAATGGACCATTTAGTGGAGGTTTCAAGTTTCTTTGCTCATTTCTGAACCCCTTGTTTGGCTTTCCTTCCTCAAATTGTTCTCCAATTTGCTCCTGGGATATTTCTCTTCCAGAAACCATTAACTTTGATGTGGCAATGCTGTTTTTAATAGGAAATAAGTAGAAATGCATAATCTAGCTGTCCTAGGTAAGAGGGATATTTCCTTAAACTCTGAACTGCTCATGCATCACAATAACATAACTGTAACATGACATGCTGTGAGCAAGGAGCGTGTGAACTCTGCAAAGTGACTAACTAGAAATGCCAAAGAGAGGTGGGGAGTAGACACGTTGTACGCACAGACCTGCATGCATATGTACAACGATTTAATAAGAAAAAATTTTAAAGATAAAGAGTTGAAAGGATATTAGGGGACAGTTATTTAAAGAACAGGTTCTCTCTCTTCTCTCTCCCCCTACAGACTTACATTTAAAAGTTCTATTAATTTCTTAAAATTGTTTGCATAGAAAGTAATAATTTAAACAAATATTCGATCATTTCAGCATTACCCATCTTTTTCCCTCCTCCAGCCAGTTTCGTCCCCCTCAAGAGTCATGCGTCACCTGAGGCTGGTGTTGTTAATCTGATTTTTTTTTTTTTAAGTGTGAGAGAGAGAGGGAGAGAATCAACTTTGTTAGTTTCTCATGTGGCTTGTGTTGTTCCTACACTTCGTTGTGTTAAGGGTGCTGGGTTTCAAACCTGCGTCCTCCCACATGCCAGGCAAGCACTGTAACTGCCGAGCCACCACTCCAGCCCCAGTTAATCTGATTTTTATGCGCCCTTGCCACAGGTTGAGGTTGCGTGCATGGGAGAAACTCCGTAGGAAAAGGGCGGTGAGTCTAATGCTTCCCTCTCTTAGCTCAGAAAGGTTCTGAACCCATCACAACAGGAAGAGGCCTGCCAGCCAGCCAGTCCCGGGGCCTGAGCTCAGTCTTTCTGGAAGAAATAGTGGGCTCTTAACATCAACAGACCCTGCACCCAAGATATTGAGCCCAGTTTGGTCCCTGGAACGAGACTCCATGTGCTCAACCCAGTTTCGGCTACTGTCAAATTCCCCAGGACCCTTCCTGTCTTCTGGTGTCCACAATTTTCAAAAACAAGCACATGGCCAGGCCATCGGTGGCTTTTGAAACAGGACCCCTCTCCCACAGTGTTCCAGAATTACCATTGCCCTAACTTGTCCCATAGAGCTGGCGGGATCCCTCTCATCTTGAAGGAAAGTTCAAGACCTTTTCCTGATAACCTGGACATTGCAGATGAAGGCCAGCACACCTTGATCTCTCCCTGTCTGCCTAGAGAAAACCAGGACTAGAAATTCACGCGTGGGACCCTAGGCTGCTCACACCGCTCACGGGGTCCAATGCACCTCTGCAGTGTTTCCAAAGGCTCTTTCCAGATGGAGCCACACTAGACTTTTAGTCCCTTTAATCCTAAACCCTTGCTACAACTTCTCTTTAACTGGGTTTATAAATCATGTCAATGTTATAACACAGAGAAAGTCATCCTGTGTTGGTCTGGTTGACCATGTGCATGGATGTTTGCCCTCTGATATCTGTCCCAAACCCACTCAGCTGAAGATTGATCCTTTCCCAAACTCCAGCCCACACTGGCCCTGCCTCTGCATGTGTCTGAGAGCTTCCCATATGGGTCACACTCCAGGGGTCAGTCACATGTCTGCTTTCATTTGTCTCTTATTGCCCCTGTGTCTCATGCAGTGGGCTGAAAGCTCCTTCTGGAAGTGTGGCTAAGACCCAGGGAATCCAGCACTAGGTGGGTGCACAGTGCATGTGCTCCCTAGGGACCATGGAATCAAACTGAAAAAGAGACATTACCAAACACCCTGAGTAGCTCTTAATAATCCAACAGGAATGTCATCATGACCTTATCTCTAACACTCAATTCAAGTTAATTTGTCAGACCAATTCTTCCAGGTGTTAGCTTCTAGAATGTGGCTGATTCCCTTCTGTTAGATCTTCTGTGTATATCTGAAGTACAACCCAAACCCTCTAACCAACTTTCTTTTGAAAGTTGAAGTTACAGAAAATATGAAACAGCACACGTCTCAGGAAACAGGAGGCGTTGTTGGCTCTGGCGTGGCCCTCCCTGCCCTCTGGGCCATCCAGCTCCCAGTCACCTGCTGGCCATACAGTCCTGGAGGTGTATAGTTGCTGAAGACCACTCCTGTGTCCCTCACCTCTATGTCTCCAGTTCTCCTCTTCTTTAACAGCCAGTCTCCCCTTTGTCTTCTTTTGGGCCTCTTCCTCCAACCATGGCCTGTCTTCCTGTTTACCCATTTCTGAGGAATTAGAGGTGAGAGTCCCAGCTTCCCTCCAGCTTCCAGCCAGCCACTGTCTAGAGCTGAGGTTCATTAGTTTATTCTCCACTGCTCAAATTGAAACAGACTAAAATGTCCTAAATTCAAACACCTTGAGATTCCGAAAGAACCTGCCCCACATGCATTACACAAGAGCCTCATCCTCAGCTCTGAAACCCTCCCTGGGGACAGAAGTGGAGGCCATTCTGGGGAAGTGGGGTGGGGGGTTCCTTGGCTAACTCTGGCTCAGTTGCTCCCATGGGCCTTGCAGAGCCCATCGTATCATGAGCTCCTGAAAATACCTGGGAAGCCTGTAGTTTTAAACAAGAAAGGGAATTTGGGTTGAGCCTTCAGTATCTCCATATAGTTCTTGGAAACTGCAGTCTACAACTCAGCTTAGACTGCCAGATTTCCTTTGCTCTCAAGCATTTGGCATTCATGGAGAGGAGTTTTGATCAGAAGCTTAAAATTTTTTATATTGCAGAAAAATAAATGTGCAAAATTTCCTGCATCTGTGAATACACATGAATAGACACACATGTGCACACTCACTTGAAAAGCTGCTAGAGGGGCTGGAGTGGTGGCTCGGTGGTTATGGCGCTTGCCTGGCATGCGCAAGTACATGGGTTCAAACCCCAGCACCCACATACACAACTAAGTGTCGGAGCAACGAAAGCCATGTGAAAACCTCAATAAAAATTGATTCTCTCTCTCTCTTTGTCCTTCTCTCTTAAAAAAACAACAAAAAGAAACCTCCCAGAAAGGCCAACCTAGGGAAAATCTGCATATTTTTAAAATTGAAATTGTCATATATATCAGGCACAAATTCCATTTACAAATTGATGTTATTCATTTCTTATGGAAAAAAATAGTAAGCTATCTTTCAAGGAATTTGTCCGTTTCACCTTAATTGCCAAACTTAACTGACATAACGTTCACAGTATTTCCGAATAACCCTCTTCATAGTGACATTCTTCTCTCATACCTGATATTAGTCACTTGTGTTTTCTTTACTTTTCCTGGTAAGCTTGGTGACGGGTGTATCTTTTTCTTGATCTTTTCTCAGTACCAGATTTTGCTTTTCTCTACTGAGTCTTATATATATTTTTTGTGGATTTTCACTCTAATCTTTATTGTTTCCTTTTTTCTGCTTACCTTTTCAGGTTTTATTTGCTCTTTTTATTCTGTTTTCTTGAGGTGAAAGCTGAGATCGTTGCTTGAAGATCTTCTTTTCTAACATAGGCATTTTGGTGCTATCAATTTCCCCAAAGTAATCAGAAATACTGCAACAAAAGAAAAGAGACAAAATTGGACTGTGAGTTGGTTGTGGTGGTGCACACCTGTAACCCCAACAACTTGGGAGGCTGAGGCCGAAGAACCACAAGTTCAAAACCACCCTCAACATCTTAGTGAGGCCCTGAGTAACTTAGCAAGACTCTGTCTTAAAATAAAAAATAAAAAGGGCTAGGGATGTGGCTTAGTGGTTAAGTGCCGCAGGGTATTATTCCAAGTACAAAAAAAAAAAAAGATGGGACTCTGCATCCTTGGCTATCATGACTAGAGCAGCCTCAACCAGGTCACTTCAGGGTTTTCACAGATGAAAACCCTACAGACTGAGCCCACTTTTTAATTAGGATCCCCAGATTTTGCCTTCAACAGACGTCTTTTTAAATGCTATGCAAATGATTTGCCTGCGGTCAACTTTAAAGTAACTGTGAACATAACTCAGTCTCAGATATCAAGTGAACATGCGTTAGAGTTGGATTCTTCTTTCCATTCTGTGTCATTGCCAATCAGACTGCCTCTTCATTTTCATTTTAAAAGACTGAAATAAAAGGAGATCTTGCAACAAATAAATTGGTAGGCAATGGTATCATATCACCATCACCTACCTGGTACGTCACACTTACAAACCTTGTACTCTCTACACATTTATTTTAAAAGAGAAGGACAGTGTGAGTGTGAGAGAGAGAGAGAATATCAATTTTATTGAGTTTTTCACGTGGCTTTCGTTGCTCTGACACTTAGTTGTGTACATGGGTGCTGGGGTTTGAACCTGCGTACTTGCGCATGCTGGGCAAGCACCGTAACCGAGCAACTGCTCTAGCCCCCTCTCTACACATTTTCACATCCTTTATACTTATTGTTTTTTAAGTAAAGTTTACCAATATAAAAAAGTTTCTCCCTAAGTACTGTTTTAGCTGCATTTCAGAAATTTTCATATCCTACACAACCATTTCTGTTCAATTTAAAATACTGTCTAATATTTCTTTTCTTAATCAACCCATGTGTGATTTGGAGGTATGTTATATAGCTGTCAAATATTCAGAGTTTATTCAGATATCTCTTACAGATTTCTAATTCCACTGTGGTCAGAGAACACTTCATATGATTTGAATCCTTTTAAATGTATTGAGACTTATATAGCCAGGTGTGGTGACTCACACCTCTAATCCCAGTAGCTCAGGGATTATTTTTTTATTAAATTTTTTATTAGATGGATATAGAGATACAATTGAGGGGGAAACATTATCAAACATTCAAGAACCATTGTATATACACTTAGTTATCCAGAGCTAATGCCATATCATGGATGCCCAGCTTGTGTTCCCCCTGTTGCTGTTTCCCCCAGAAGAACTCCTGAGTTAAATGGATAAGAAAGATCACATTTTAAAAGCCAACCTCAGCACCTTAGCAAGGCACCAAGCAACTTAGTGAGAACTTGTCTCAAAATTTAAAAATTAAAAAGTGGTAGGGAGGTGGTTCAATGCTTAAGCACCCTTGGGTTCAATACCTAGTATTAAATAAATAAATGTATTAAGACTTATTTTATGGTGCAGAATATGTTCTACCTTGGCAACTCTTCTATGTACAATCTTCTGCTATTATTGGGTAATCTATAAAGTATCAAATAGATCAAATAGTTTGATAATAGCATTCAAGTCTTTTATTGGTTGTTTTTCTACTTCTTTTGTGGATTTTTCTGCTCCTCCTTGCAGTTCTATCACTTTTTCCTTCATATATTTTGAAGCTCTGTTATTAGGTACATAAATGTTTAGGATTATCATCTTCCCAATGAATTGACTCCTTTATCATTAATTGCTTCATCTCTGGTAATATCCATTGTTCTGAATTCTACTGAGTTTAATATTGATGTAGCTAATATAGTTGGTCTTTTTGTCCTTTTTCTTTAAGTCTACTTGTGTCTTTGTATTTGAAATATTTATATTCATCTTTAAATATGAAGATGGGGTTCTTATAGAATCAATTTTATTTCGTTTTTCCTGTGGCTTTCAATGCCCTGATACTTTGTTGTATACATGGTGCTGGGGTTTGAACACACATCCTCACACATGCTAGGCAAGTGCCATAATCGCTGAGCCACCACTCCAGCCCCAGATCTTGCTTTTTAAAAAATCCAATCTGACAATATCCACCTTTTTATTTGGAATCTTATACCATTTCCATTTAATATAATTATGGATATGGTTGAGTTTAAATCTCAATCTTAGTAATTGTTTTCAATTTTCCTTTCTTTTATTATAATATTTAGCTTTTGACCCTAGTTCCTGACACAGAGGTCCTAAAACTTTTGGAATTTCTTGGATGTAGAAACATCTTTTGCTTTAGTGAGGTAGGTTGTGGGGGTCTCCTGTATGGGGGTTAATCAGTCAAAAGATCAACCCAAAACAGAAACTTGGAATTTTCAACCCCATCCTCCAGGGAGGGGGTTGGATTTGGAGATGGAGTTAACAATTGATGTTGTCTGCACAGCAAAGCCTTCGTAAAATCCCTGAAATATAAGGATCTTTTGGGTTAATGAACACATCCATGTATTGGGGTGTGGCATATCCCAACTTCACAGGGACAGATGCCTTACATGGGAGTCCTTCCAGCCCTCACCCTGTGTACCTCTCCATCTGGCGAGTGATCTGTAGCCTTGGTAAAACCCCACGGAATAAACTGGTAAACATGTTCCCCTGAGTTCTGTAGGTCATTCCAGCAAATAAAACCTGAAAACGGGGGTCATGAGACTCTCCAAGCTGTAGCCAAGTCACACGGAACTTTTGAGCAATCCAGGGAGCCCCCGCTTTGTCATTGGCATCTGAAATCCTGGACCATCTGGTGGAAGGGAGCATTACCTGTGGAGCTTGCACAAACTCCAGGTAGATACCATGGGAATCGAACTGAACTGCGGGGACACTCGGTAGGTGTCCACAGAGAACTGGAGAATTATTGGTGCAGGACGCCACACACACGCATCGGGTGTCAGAAGTGTTGTACCAGAGGGTTCTTGTTTCCTAAACAGTATGACTCTTTCAAGTGTTATACACATAGTGCAGGAACCCCCCAACAGTATACTTTCCAGGCCCCCTAGTCTTTTGTGAGTGTTGGTGTGTATTTCTTCTACATATGTCCTAAAACTCACTATGCTTTTTACTGCTGTTGTTTTGCTTTAAAAGTCTTTTAAGGAAATCCAAAGAATAAGGAAAAAAGTCTATAAATTCATTCATGTAGTTACTACTTTTGACCCTCTTTACTCCTTTGTGAAGACCCAGGATTACTCTTTGCAGTAATTTTCCTCCTGCTTGAATAACTTCTTTTAAGGTTTCTTATAGTGCAGGTCTACTGGTAATGAAATTTTTCAACTTTTTAAGCCTATTAAAAAATCTTTGTTCCAGGGTTGGAGCGGTGGCTCAGCAGTATCACACTTGGCTGGCACGCATGAGGACATAGGTATGAACCCCAGCACCACATACACGACTAAGTGTCGGAGCAATAAAAAACAGATGAAAAATTAAATGGATTCCCTCTCTCTCTCTCCTCCCTCCCTCTCTCTCTCAACATTCTTTTTTTTAATTTTACATGTGCTTTTGAAGATTATCATCACTGGGTAAAGAATTCTAGGTCAACTTTTTTTTTAAATTTAGTACTTTAAAGATCTTGCTTCTCTGTCTTCTCATTTACATTGGTCCTAATGAGAATTCTGTGGTCAGTCTTATATTTGCTTCTTTGTCATTTTCCTTGGTTGCCTGATTGACTTCACTTCATTACAAGCGTTGAGCCATTTGAAATGCCTTGGAATTGTTTTCTTCAGGTTTGCTGCATTTGGAGTCATTGAGTTTCTATAGATTTATAGATTTTATCAAATTTGGAATGGGAGATTACCAGGATCCAACCCAGGATTGCTTAAACACTGAGCCACATCCCTAGCCCTTTTTCATTTTGAGACAGGGACTCGCTAAATTGCTGAAGCTGGCTTTGAACTTGCAATCCCCCTGCCTCAGCCTCCTGAGTCACAAAGATTACAGGCAAGTACGACCATGCCTGATTAAATTTGGAATTTTTAAAGCCATAATTCCTTTAAATAGTTTTTCAGTCACTCCCTCTTTCCTTACTCTGAGATGTTAAAGCCTGTATAATTGACAGTTGAAGTTGCAAAGTTCAGTGATGTTTTTAATTTTTCAGTCTTTTTTGTTTCATTTTTGTTTCTTTCTTTTTTTTTTTTTTTAGAGAGAAGGACAGTGAGAGAGAGAAAGACAAAGAGAATCAACTTTTATTGAGGTTTTCACATGGCTTTTCTTGCTCTGACACTTATTTGTGTGTGTGGGTTGCTGGGGTTTGAACCCATGTACTTGCGCATGCCGGGCAAGCGCCGTAACCACCGAGCCACCTCTCCAGCCCCTGTTTCTATTTTTTTTTTAAGAGAGTTATAGAATGAGAGAGGCAGAGAGAGAGAGAGAGAATCAGTTTTATTTTTCACCTGGACTTTCTCTGACAGCTGTATATGGGGTGCTGAGGTTTGAACTTGGGTCCTTGCGCATGCCAGGCAAGCACTTCAACTGCTGAGCCACTGCTCCAGCCCCTACAACTATGTTTCAAGTTCACTAATCTCTTCTGTTGTACTTTATTATATCTGCCTTTAATTCCATTAGGTGTATTGTTTTTCATCTTAGATATAGCTTTCATCTCCAGAAGTTCAATTTAGGTCATTTAAAAATATCTTCCATGTTTCTATTTAATACGTTCAATCTTTTCTAGGTTTTTGAACATATGAAATATATTTACAATAACTTTTAACCTCTGTCTTCTAATTCTGTCATTTGTATCTTTTTTTTATTAGTATCCATCGATTGATCTTTATCCTCATCAAGGATAGTATCTTTTTTTCCCTCCTTCTTTCTTAACATGCCTGGGAATTTTTGATTGGATACCAGACATTGTAATTGTATCTTATTGGGTGCTAAATATTTTTATATTCCTATACTTATTCTTAAGCTTTATTTTGGGGTGCAGCTTTATGCACCAGGATAACATTATTTTAAGGTTCATCTTCCTCCATTATGAAGGGAAGAGCTTTCTTAATTAGTCCACTCAATACCCTGTAAGCTGTGCTGGTCTCCAGTCTGTCGACTGCAACTAATATTTCTCTTCTCTGTGTGGCCCCTGGCTTTGTAGCTCTTTGCCAGGTTTCCGATGGTTTCCTCACATGAACGGATCAGTTCTCTGCAGAGCACTCGGGGAGGACCCTCCGCAGATGTCTGGAGTTCTCTTCTCGGATCTCTTTTTCTCAAAGGCCCACCATCTTGAGGTCCCCACATTCCTAGGCTCCATCCACATTACTCAGGGAGATCAGTGGGTGGTTCCTGGGTTCCAGGCCTAATCCACATCCTGATGTCTTTCTCCAGGCAGTAAGCTATGGAAATTGCAGGATTCATCTTGCTTATTTATCTTTCAGAAATCTGTGTACTTTGTTGCCTCATGCCCCAAGTCTTGAAAGACATTGTTTCATATATTCTTTTTTTTTTTTTAAGAGAGATGGAGTGAGTGGGGAGGAGGATCAATTTTATTTAGTTTTTCATATGGCTTTCGTTGCTTGACACCTCATTGTACATATGGTGCTGGGGTTTGAACCCATGTCCTTGTGCATGCCAGGCAAGCACCATAACTGCTGAGCCACAGCTCCAGCCCCCATTGTTTCATATATTCTATTTTGTTTGTTTGTTGTTGTTTGTGTTCTTGTTTCAAGCAAGAGGACCAATTTGATCCCTGTTATTCTATGTTGGGCAGAAGTGGAAGCTAGAATTATGAATACCACTTCAATATCTCCTAGTAAAATATGCAGGGATGAAGGAATAAGAGAATATCTGCTCCTAAATCCAATGGTAAAAGTGAATGAGATGATCAAAAATTTTTTGCAAGGATGAAAAGAGCCAGGAGTAAAAGACATGTAAAAGCCTTAAGAAATCAAAGAAATGTAAACTTTACCTGAAGGAGATGCAGAGTTTGTTGTAATCTTAGTGAGATTATAGACACTCACCAAGAATTAGATAATGTGGAACTCGGTGTTGAATACAGAGGAATGGGTTTATAGTGCCCATCTAAGGGTCAGGGACCTGATCCCATTCCAGTATCATGGGCACAGGTCAGGCCCTATGCCCTGGAGAGGATCTTCTCTGAGTCATAACTTACTTGGACCATGGTACTCATTGGAACTTGGACCATGGTACCAGAAGCCACAGGCGATTCACGTTGAGATAATATAACTTTTTCTTATTGGATAAGAATCTTTCTAATAGTAACAATTACTATAGAACTGATTTAAAACGTTTAAGCTTTCTAAAAGTAAGATTAAATTTAGAAACAATCTGTATAAAACACTCAAATTCACATCATGAGAATTTGCATGTTAGAGTATCTAACAAATTAGAATCTGATTCTAATTTAAATTGTGCATTACTTTTTTGACTTGTAATTTTAAATTGAAAATTATAATATGCTTTCTTAAGTTTATAAAGCAAACTGAGAGTTACCATATTTAGACATTTAATGTAATATACTTTTTAAATATTATGAACGACTTCAGAAGATAGTTTGCCCATTTCACACTTAGAACATTGAAAATTAAAATAGAATGTTTAGAATTTGAAGGCAGTTGGAGTGTTTTAGGGGAAATGATATTGGCCCCTTTTAATATGATTCTAAATACTTGCTAGAAGGATAAATAAAATTACAAAATTTGGAAGTTAAACTTAACATCTCAAAGGAGAACTAGTTTCAAGTTAAAAATGTAAAATCACTGGGCTGGGGCGGTGGCTCAGTGGTTATGGCACTTGCCTAGCATGTGCGAGTACTTGAGTTCAAACCCCAGCATCACGTACACATCGGGGTCCAAGGAACAAAAGTCATGTGAAAAACTAAATAAAAATTGCTTCTCTCCTTCTCTCTCTCTCTCTCACTGTCCCTCTCTCCTTAAAAAAAAAAATGTAAAATCACAAAATGTAAAATATAAAGTTTGAAATGCGAGTAGACCCCATATAATCTTTTTGTGTCTTCTCTCCAGATACTCCGCAGAAGGAGCCCCAGGCCTCCTAAAACGCCCCATGGGAGCGGGTGCTGTCAGCAAGACTGTCGCTGAGGGTCGTATTGAGGCTGTTGAAGCTAACACCCAGTGAATGCTGACCCTGTACCACACATTCACACATTTGCTCACTGAATTCTCACAATCCCCCTCTGAAGTGGGGATTATTTTTAGTTCTGGTTTTTACCAGTGCATCAACGAATGTTCTCAGCCAAGAGGTGGTGGAGCTGGGGTTCAAACAGCCCTCTAAGTCCAGGCTACATTCCCAATGAGTACACCACAAGAAGTGAGGTCCCACTATGCTTTCTTCTGTTTCAGTAGCAGAGGATGGGTTGGCAAGAAGACAGTCAGCTGGATCAAATCAAAGGCATATATCAGTACCTTATATGCATCTAGGATTGTACCACAACTGAACTCCTTAATTTAAAACAAAAAAAGAAGAAGATAGAGTCAGGAGCCAGCGGAGACCCAGCCAATGACTGGACAAGAAGGTGAGAGCTCTGCTGGTGTCACTCAAACATGCATTAGTGAGCCTCGAAGCATCCATCTTCCATAATTTAGGATCTGGTCTTGCCTTGAAGTTGTCAGATTCTAGAAACTTTGTTAGGTCTTCCTTTGTTCACTTGCATCATCAAAGGGATAGACACAATCATTTTGAGCAGAACCCATTACAGCTGCTGAGAAGTGGTAATTGAGTTTATCAAACACAATTACCTCCATTCAGTCACCTTCTCCTCAGTTTGCCTTTCTCCATCAGGAAGAACCAAGTCAACCTCTCACAAAGGACCCTTGCTTGTTCGAATGGCTTCCCAGGAGTCTTTGAGAGGCATATAATTATACTTAATTTAATTTTTTTTGTCATTAGTTCCAGAGGCTTTGATCCAAGGTCTCTGTTATTCTGATATAAGGAAAATAAAGCTCCACCTCAAATTAAATATCTGCCTTTGCATACAGTTTGCTGTTTATTGTTCAAGCGATCTTCTGTTGGTCTGGGGCTTCTAGCAGCCATTTCTGCGCTTGGCATCTTTTTTAGTTCTTTGTTTCCTCATCATCTGTCAGGTTACCAGGAGAACAAGAAAACTCAGGTTTCATGGACACTTCTAGATCTCGCGGTGTCAAGAAGTGACACAAATTGGAATCTAAAATCATTCTTAACTTTCCATGTGCGGCCAGCAATCCTCAGAACTTGAACTGGGGTCTTCCTGACGCAAACTGATGGGGGGAAGCAAAGCTCACCAATTTGTTCCAGGCAGTGTACTTAGTGTTAACCTAGCCAATCTTCCATTTCCAAACCAACCCTCCCTAAGTAGCTACAATGTGAGAGCCCATTACACCTGTCCTCAAAGACCTAACGACACTGTAGAAGAAAGAGATGTGAAAAGTCAGTAACAGCAGGAGACCAAATGAAATACAGGCTGCTGCAGAGGTGCGAAAGCTATGCAGGACGACTTCAACTTCGGAAAGACACGCAGACTTATCAGGCCATCTCTGTTTGGTTTCGGGGCAAACTGCCTTCTAATCCTCCCCTCCCTCCTCCACCCACCCATGGTGTCTAAGCCAAGCATCACATTGCCCTCAACTCTCCATCACCACTATCCCCCCCCAGTCAGTACTGGGGATTGAACCCAGGCACACTTTACCACTGAGCTCTATCCTCAGACTTAATTTTTTAAATTTGGAGACTGGGTCTTCCTAAAGTTGTTCAGGCTGACCTGGAACTTACCATCCTCCGGCCTTGGTCTCTTGAGTAGGAGGATTACAGGTGTGCGCCACTGCCCCCAGGTCATAGCACTATTTTTAGGGCCTTCCTGGACTCTCCCCTGTCTTACACTGAGAACTGTGTCATTCAGACCCCTGACTTCCTTTCACCCTCTTCTTGGTATCATCTTGGGAGGATTTTGCATCCAAGTAAATGATATCATTCTAGCCCCTAGGTCCTTAACTGTTCTCAATCCTGGTGACCTTCACCTCCTTTTCATGTTGAGCTGCCCAGCCCCCATCACACCTCTGTCTCACCACAGAGAAATCACTTCAGATCACAGCCTCTTCAGCCTTCTCTCACACCTCCACCAAACCTACTCCCTGACCTTACCTTGACCCCTCACCTTAACTGTTTGGTTCTGTCTAACGACCTCACTTCCTTAACCAACCGAGAACCTACAAACTTTCACCTTGATTGTTCGCTTGTCAATTACCTTGGCTCTATCAACATCCTCTCACATCCACCCCCCCTAATCCTGAAGTAACCTAAAGTCCACCTCCAACACCAGGGTTACTCTTAAGGTTGCCAAGAAAAATCTCACTCACAATCTTTGTGGCATCAGTTACACTTTTGACACTCTGAGTTTCCATTTCCCTCAGGGGCTCTTCTAAACTTCACTGTTTTTCTTCAAGTTCCCAGCCCAACTCTCCCCACCACCAATTCTTAGTTGTCCATAATTCTTAATTTACAGAAATATGATTTAGAATCTTTCAAAGTCCTACTCCTCTGCATTACCACCTAAAAATCTACCTGCATGTGTCCTTGACCTCAGCCCTCCTCAGAGGAAAAGACTTCCTGGATGTAGAGATGCACCCAGTATCACTGACTTCCTCAAAGACCTGGCTCCCTCAGGACCAAGGTCTCTACCATGGCCAACAGCTTCTGGATTCTTCACTTCTCCCTGTAAACAAACTCATGCCTAAGTCTCCTTCCACACATCCCTCCTCTCCCACTCCTTTCACCACCAAGCGGACATTCTCCACCTGTGTCCACTCTGTCCCCTCCATTTTCCTCCCAACAGGGAAATCTAGCATCCCCCAATCTCACACTACTGAAAGTAGCTAGTCCACATCTGTGTGTCTAATGGATGCTTTAACTCAACACAGCCCAAACGTTTGATCTTTGAACCCAAGCCTTCACCCACAGTCTCTGCCATCTCAGTTGAGGGTAAACCCATCCTTCCAGTTGCTCACACTAAGAAATCCAAAGCAATCCCTTCCTCTTCTTCTCACACGGCACATGCCAATGCAATAGGCATAAGACTCTGCCTTCAAATTCTATCCAGAATTTGACCACATCCGACCATCTGCACTGCTTCCATCCTGAGCTAAGGTACCACCAACTTCGGCCTGAGTCACTACTATGGTCCATCTCCCTGCTGCTTCCCCCCCTCCCCACTGTCCATTAGCAGTGCAGTAACCAGAGGGACATTTGTAA
The DNA here is from genome assembly GCA_004027875.1 of Aplodontia rufa. NCBI lineage: Eukaryota > Metazoa > Chordata > Mammalia > Rodentia > Aplodontiidae > Aplodontia > Aplodontia rufa. Next base: position 40,838 of record PVKS010008026.1, read on the forward strand.
AGTTTAAGTTTAGACCATGTCATTCATTGGCTCAAAACCTTCCAGAAGCTCCCTCAAACCAAATTCCTTCCAGGACCTGGAGAATTTGCCTCCATCCTACCCGTTACTCCTGAGCTTTCTCTCCTACTCTCCCTCCCTCTCTCTCCTCCAGCCGTACAGGCTAACGAGCTAGTAAATCATGCCAGGCACAACCCACCTCAAGGCCCTTTTCACGGCTCTTTTCCTTAAGGGTTTTTTCCCAGGTCATGTGGTCAACTCCTCAACACCTTCAAGCCTACTCAAAAATAACTTCATGACCAACATATTTAAAATTGCAACCCCTGGCCCATGCTCATTTCTACTTTATATATCCTGCATTTTTTTTCTATCCGTATAGCTTGTTTCACCTTCTAACATGTTACAAATACACTAATTTGTTGTGTTCATTCTGTATTAGCTGTCCTCCCTCACTAGAATGAAAGTAAAGCCATCCTTGGAGTTCAAGAACTCAGAATAGTGTTTGGCATAGAGTAGGCCATTTAATGTGTTTGTGGGAAAAGATTTGAATTGCCACCAGCAATCTGCCAAATCCAAAGGGAAATTTCCCGTCTTGACTTTACTGGATATCCCTGCAACGCTGTTGACCACTGCATCTTCCCTGAACCTCTCTCTTCCTTTCGTCTTTTTTCTCTATTTCTGATCATTCCTCCTTGCCTTTTTCCTAGGTCTCTATTCCTTTGAGTGCTGATGTTTCAGCTATATCCTGAATCCTCCTCCTCCTTATCTCCATGTTCCCCCTAAAAATGATCATCCGCAACCAAGGTATCAACCACAGCTTGAACCTGGAACAACTCTCAAGTGTACACCTTGAGCAAGACAGACCTGTCTCTCAAGTTTCAGACCAACTAACCTGCTGGCTACCAGGTAACCTGAGATTTAGTGTGTCCAAACCCTCTTCCAGAATTCCCTCTTCAATGTTATAATTTAGGTTTTTAATGTATCTGGAAAGTTCATGTTGTCAGGCAATGCAGGAATGCTCAGAGGCGAATGATGAGATTATAAGAGCTGTAACCCCGTGGATGGACTAATCCACCATTAATAATTTGAATGGACTACTGGGTGGTAACTGTGGGCAGGTGGGTGTGGCTAGAGGAAGTAGGTCACTGGAAGCATGCCCTTAGCAATTATATCTTGTCCCTGGTTCCCTCATGTTCATATGTGTCCCCTCTCCCTCTGTCCCCTTCCTGGCTGCCATGAGCTGAGTGCCTTTCCTCCACCATGCCATTTTGCCGTGATGTTCTGCCTCACCTCAGGCCCAGAGCAATGGAGTTGGCTGTCCATAGACTGGGACCTCTGAAACTATGAACCCAAAATAAACTACTTCTCCTCTAAGTTGTTCTTGTTGGGTATTTTGATCACAGCCACACAAAACTGACGAACACACTCAATGAGTGCCATTTGCACAACTGGCAAAACCAGAAACTGGGAGTCTTCCCATCATTCCCTCTGTCTGACCCTCCATACCTGATCCTTCACCAGGACCTCACTGACATCCCTACTGACTGCTCACTGGAGCTGCCACCACAGCCTCAGACACTCTCTTTACTTATTATTTTTTAATTCACATGTAGTAATAGCACATATTTTGGGGGTACTGAATGATATCTCAATATATGCACATGATATAATAATCAGGCCAGGGTAATTAGCATATTCATCACCTCCGACATGTCTTGTTTTTCATGTGTTGGGGCTGGAGCAGTGGCTCAGCAGTTACGGCGCTTGCCTGGCATGTGTGAGGATGCAGGTTCAAACCCCAGCACTATGTACACAACGAAGTGTTGGAGCAAAAAAAGTCACATGAAAATCTAAATAAAATTGATTCTCTCTCTCTTACAGTCCCTCTCTCTTGAAAGAAAGAAAGAAAGAAAGAAAGAAAGAAAGAAAGAAAGAAAAAAGAAATTTCTCTACTCTCTGCTTTGAAATATTTCTCAGCCCTGGTTATCCTACTGTGCTATAGAACAACCTTTGGCTTCTAATCTCACTCCATCAGCCTGTCACAGTGTGATTCTTCATCAAATAGCTCTGATTTACAGGGGAAAATCTAAACTATCCTCAGGCAGTAATGCTAGGGCAGTCACATAATCCCTGCCTGTTGGCCACATCTCCAGCAACGGCCTTTCCTGCGCTGTACCAAGGGTCCTGACCCACCCACACTCTCCAGGCCTGGGAGCTGTGTGCACGCTTTCCCTGCTGCTGCTAAACCCCACTGCTGCCTGTGCTCTCTACACATCTCATTCTTCACAGTTCAGGTACCACATCCTCCTCAAGCCTCATCTGACTCCCTCGGCAGCCGGAAGAATTCCACCCACCCTCCCCCATTTCCTACCTGCCTCTGCCAAGGCTATTGCCTCCTGGTCCTGTTGACCTCCCATGGTCGCTGTGAGGGTGAAGTGAGAGTAGGGAAAGGGCTCAGTAAGCTGGAAAACCTCAAATAGCTGTCAGTCATTGGGACAGCAGGGACCAACAGGCAGACGCGCAAATACCCAAACAATTACAAGACAAGGATGCTACTACCAGCATGGATCTATGGGGTAGAGACCCTGAGCAGCTTCAACAAGGAGCAAAAGGACGCGAATGTAAGCATTCTGACAGCTGAGGACTACCGGGGTATAAGAACAGGAAACAGAATCCATTCTTGTTTGCTTTTTAAGTAACATCAGGAGTTAGGTACCACAGAATGGACCATGGGTAAGGCAGGAGAAGAAAGCTCTAGGCTGAGCTGTCGGAAGTGACAATCAGAACCCTGTCAGCCAAATCACCTGCCAAGGGAGATGCCATGTCTGCTTTAATCAGGTTGGCAGAGAATCAAAGCTTAGCACACCAAATTGCGGAAATCTAGAGCACACAGCCAAATCTCCAATCCCGGAATCAGGGGACACACGGCACCCTCACCTATGTGCCATGACACCCATGGAATGAACAGCTGGGCACTGAGACACTGCTGCGGAAATACCACACCCCAGAACTGCAGCAGACAAACAGCAAGAGCCGCCACCTTCCAGAGGCTGCACTAGAGCATCCAAGGGTGGACACTGATTTCAATCCAGAATCCTCGGAGTAAGGAGACACACAGGAGTTTGAAACGGACGCCACATGCCATTCTACGGCATCCCCAGCCCCACACACAGAGGGAAATGCACTAAAAACCAAGAGACTTTTCAGTTCCTAGGAAAAGATAAAGCTTCTCCTGATATGAATTGCTGAAAGCAGTTTCTCAGGAAGAGGGGGCATTCTATCGTGGCCATGTGTGATGTTCAACAAAACACACATCACATGCTTTTAGCAGAAGTTTGATAGCAGATATAGTAGGAGATTCATGCACTAATTTTTAAAATGACTTTCCATAATATGGGCATGGAATCCAGGACCTCACTTGTCCCCGTATCTTTTTATGCCTGTCTAGCCCTTAGCTTGGCCACTATCAAATCATACCCTTCAGAGTCCGTAGATTCTGTAGAGGAGCCTTAGAGGCCAGCATTAAGATGGGCTGCTGAGTGACTCTAGATTCTTCTACCAGAATAGAGTTTTATCTGTCTTATCTCAATTGCACATATAATGTCCTTTGAAAACAGGGGTTTCATTGCTTTTGAAAATTAGTCTTTGGCTATCTCTTTTAAAAATCTCTCTTCTTTTTTAAGATAGGGGGACAGTGAGAAAGAGAGAAACAACTTTTATTTAGTTTTTCATGAGCCTTTCGTTGCTTGAGACTTCATTGTGTATGTGGTGCTAGGGTTTGAACTTACGTACTTGCGCATGCCAGGCAAGTGCTGTAACCACTGATCCACTGCTCCAGCCCTAAAAATCTCTTCTTAAAATCAGCATTTGGTATAAGCCAAACACAAAACAATATGAGGTTTGACACTGGCTTGCAAGACCAGAATCCTGTTCAGGCAGATCCAAGGTCTTTTGAGAGAGAGACTCGCAGTGACCAGTCCAGAGATTGCCTTGCGTAGAGGGGCAAAGTCAGTGTTATTTCTTCCATCACCGCCCACGAGATCCAGCTCCAGGCTGGGATCATGGCACAAGATAAATCACAAAATGCTAAGGGACAAAAGGAGCTTGGAGATCCTCCAGCCCCTATCCTTGTTTCACAGATGAGAAAACTGAGGTCCAGGAGGAAGGAAGGGCTAGTCAGCCGCAGAGCTGGGCCCCTCCCCGCCCCTCTTTGTGGGCTCTTTTACCTATATTCTCCTGCCAATTCTATGCTTAATCAATGTCTTGCCTGCCTCTGGGACTTAGAATTAAAATACACCCCTCACAATGCCGGTAGTGTTCTCCAGCAGGGTGCTGGGCATTTACTAGAGCCTGGAGATCCCAGGAAAACCACAGCAAATAAATGTCTCCATCAATCATACCAGCAGCTATCTCAAAGGAGGGAAGAAATGCCTCTTTCTGCTTTTTGACCTTCTCAGAATTTTTCCCCCCATCTTTGTTGTCTCTCTCCTCCTTCTTATGCAGAACTCTTGGTCTCCACGCCCCAAACAGAGCCTGCCAAATGTAGCTCTATCCCACAAAACAACCCAGTCCTAGCTTTGAGGGAAAGGAACCCCAGCCCCAGTGGAGCTCAACTCAGCTATGGGCACGGCTCTTTTTGGCCAGAGACCTTCCTATTTAGGCCATGGTCAGAGGCCAGCAGAGAAAAAGGCCAGTGAGCGCATTGCTTAAACTGACCAGCAGCTAGAGGCTGAGCCAAGTGCAGGGTCAGGGTGGAAAGCACCTTCTGCAAGAACAAGAGGAGCAGGGAATGAAGAGAATCTGTTGAAGGGGTGCCATTCGATGGTGGGCTCTGCTATCCTTCCACCTGTCATTGTTCGCATGGGACCAAATGAACACAGTCACCTCGGGGAAAATACCTTTGATGCCGAGTTTTCTGTCCACACCAAACTTTCCTCCAAAGCCTTCTCTGTTTCTTCCTCAGTTCCACTATTCTTCTAGTCACTGAGGCCCGAACACAGGCACTTCCTGTTGATTCTTCCTGTACTGATGGTTTCCACATTTGCCTCCAGGTACCATCTTGGTCTCCCATGCCACCTACTCTGGCCCAGAACTTACAATCATCCCTAAGTGGGCCCTTCCCCTCTCTTGTACACAAAGGACCACATTAATCTTCCTAACACAGCTGGGCTTGTGATCTTTGCTCATAAACTTGCAATGTTCCTCAAAGAAATGAGCTAGAATTTCAAGGCCCTCCATAATTGGATCTCATATCAAATTTCCAGACTTATTTTCTCCTCATGGGTGCACTTGCACATGCGTGTACACACACAGCTTTTGGTTGATCCAGAATGATCCTTAGAAATGCCTCATGGATTCCTGTGCTTGTGCCTGTGCTCCCACCATTTCCCCACCCAACACCCACAGTCCATAATGTACACACGTCTACTTCCTGCTCATCCTTTCTACCTTCCCTCTTTCTTCCTGCACCATCCAGGCCCACAGAGAGACCTGTTCATCATGAATGCACTCCCTGCTTTCCCTTACTACCTATGTGCTCATGATATCCGATAACAGGCCCTATGTTATTATTCTCACTTTGCAGGATCGGAAACTCCCTACAAAGCTGGAAGTTCTGTCTCCCTACAGTGCAGCTATAAGCATTTCTGCAGAACTAGTCCTGGGCTCCATCCCAGCCAGGTCCTCACCCATTAACCCTGCCTTGCTGGAGGCAGGGCAGCCAGGGCACTGGGAAGGAGGAGGAAGTAGAGGGAGGGAGAATAGACCATGTTGGAGCTTCGCTCACTCATGTCCAAAGACCCTGAGGAGAAGCAGCTCCCCAGTCAGCCAGAAAAATAGGACATGCTCAGCTGGAGGAAGAATCTATCCCACCATACCTGAGGCAGAGGGGTGGGCTGCTTGGTGTACACAGCCCCATTACCAGGAGGTAGAAACAGGAGGGGGGCAGTGTGGCTGGTTCCTGGGAGGGAGACTGAGGCCTCCACCATCTTTCTATATATCTATGTTATCATATTGCCTCGGGGGAGGCCGACACCATTTGTCAACCGGTCGGGAAAACACAGAGGCCAGGCCTTCAAAACAGGGCGCCTTTGTCCATAGCTGACATTCTGGCCCAGAGCCCAGCTTGGTTTCAGGAGAAGATTTAGGTCAGAAGAAAAATGGGGGTGGGGTGGCTGAAACCTAAAAATTTTTCTTTAACTGAAGATTAGGGATGTGTTTTACCTCTTCCCACGGTCACACCCATGCCCCTGGGACAGAGGGTCGGAAGGGCCGGCCTCACTTTAGTAATTAGAGCGACTTTGAGGAGGAAGTGCTGTTGGTGGGCCTCTTTAGACGGGCAAAGGAACCACTTGGCAAGTTCTCACCATGTTGGAATTTCCCCAGGATTCTGTTAGGCAGCTCAAGTTAGAACTCTGTGCTGACCTCGTTGGAGTGGGAGGACCTGTGCAGAGAGGGATGTGGTGTGGCAAACCTCAAGCCCCTGGTCAACTGGAGAGGGGAGGAGCTGCCAAGGCCACAGAATGCTTTCCAAAGCAAATGACTGTCCAGGCAAGAGGCATGGCGGCCTCACACATTTAGAGTGACGTCTCTTCAATGACATGTCAAGGAACCATATTAGCAGCCCCTTTAAGACCTACCGTTAATGTTATCCCTCAAATACCCTTTCCAAATGGCTCTTTTGCACAGAGACTCGCTAAAGAACCTGCCTGGAAGGCCAGTTCTTATCCCCACGCACATTTCCAGAGTTGGCACAGTCTTCAGGTTGCTGTCTCTGGTTGACCAGCCAGGATCCTGCCCACTGGCCTTGTGCACCATCTTCTGGACAAAGGTGGTACTGCTGCCAAAGAAAAGATGTTGGGCCCAGGCTTCCAGAGCAAAGGAGAAAAGCAACCAGAGGGCCATGGGAAACAAACAAAAACTACTCTTGTACCCTTGACATAGCCAACAGGAGGTTGCATCTTCTACAGCAAACACACACTTCATGTATGTTTTTTAAAAATCACCTCCAGTGCATCTTGCCTGGCTCATTGCTTAACAAGAGTGTAGCTGAGCTCCTATATGTGCCAGATGCCATCCTGGGTGCTGGGGTAGACATAAATCAGAAAGCTCCTGTCCCAAAAAAGCCTGGAGTCTGGAGGTGGAGAAGCTTTCGAGCCACTGGTAACATCTAAAGGGATTCTTTCACTAGAGAGATGAAGGGCCCCCTGCAAGGCCCAGAAAAGGAAATCAGCTTGAGCACAGAAGGGAAGTGGCCCCGGGGGAAAAGGGAAGGTGATATCTGACTGATGGGAAAAGAAGCAAGGGCAGAGAAGGTTCAGCGAAGTCCCACCTCTTCCTTTATACCCACAAGCTCTGCTGCATTGTGAGAATCCTAGTCACCAGGATCCTTGGAGAGTGAGCCAGGAAGGTAGGCTGTGAAGGGTTTGGGGCTCTTTTCAAGACAACTTGTGGGGACCTAAAGGTCTTCGGGCTCACTTCACATGAGTGGACAGTGCTGAGGTCAAGAGGAGGTAAAACTCCAGACTTTAAAATAAAGCAAACCTAGTTATGGATCTCAACTTTGAAACTTAACAGCTTTGTGACATGAGCAAATCACTTAACCTCTCTGAACCAAACATAGGGGAGATAATAACAATTCCTCCTAAAGGGCATGAAATGAAGTCATGTCTGTAGACCCCTAGCCAAAGGCCTGACATATACATGCCATCATAAATGCTTGGCAGTGGTGGCAGCAGGGCATGAAGCCAAGGTCCTACCTTGTTTTAGTGTTTACGTATTCCCAGGGGCATGCCTACTCCTCTCAGGCATCTTCCAAACAGGGTTTCCAGGAACTGACTGGGACGTCTTAAAGCATTCTTGTTCATCTGAAATCCAAATGTCGCTGGCCCTCTTCTGTCATTAGCTCCCAACTCTAGCAATCCTACTTCTAGTCCCATGCTGGGGCTACAACCTTGACCCGAGGTCATCAAGGGAGCTAGTGAAAGTGGATTGGAGCTGCCATGGGAGCTCCTTGAAGCCCCGGGAAGTGCACACCAAAGCCAGGGGCTTCCTCACAGCTTTAATTTTTTAAATATGCCGGCTAATAACGACCCCAGAGTGAGAAAAAGCAAGTTCCCCATGAGCTCTGTGAGCAAGTAGTTCCACAGAAGGAAAACACAGAGTACACAGGGGAAATTAGTCTAGAGTCAAAGAAATGTGGGGAGATCTGCGTTAAGCCAAAGAGCACCTATTCTTCACCGCTAGACTTCTCGGGCCCTTGTACATGCCACTGTGAACTGCGAATTTCTCGTAAGCACTATGGTGAAGTACTCTCCAGACTTATCTGGTCAGGGAAACTTGAAAAGTATTGTTTTAGTCAGCTTTTCCATTGCTGTGACCAAAAGACCTGAGAAGAGCAATTTTAGAGGAGGAAAAGGTTATTTTGGGGCTCACAGCTTCAGAGGTCTCAGTCCATGGACAGCCGGCTCCATTCCTCAGGGCTGGAGGTGAGGCCGGACATCATGGGAAAGTGTGGCAGAGGAAAGTGGCTCAGGGCACTGCATTCAGGAAGCAGAGAGAGAGAGACTCCACTCTCCAGATACAAAATATATACCCCAAAGACATGCTCCCAAGGACCCATCTCCTCCAGCCACACCCTACCTGCCTTCCACTACCACCCAGGTAATCCCTATCAGGGGATTAATTCAATAATTAGGTTAGGGCTCTCATAACCCGATCATTTCACCTCTAAGTCTTCTTGTGGGCTCACACATGAGCTTTTGGGGGACACCTCACAGCCAACCCATAACAAGTATTGAGAAAAGCTCTCTGGGTAATGCTGCCCTAAGATTGAAGCCCTGTCAAAACCATCAATGGTGGGCAACGCCCATGTGCCCATACAATCCCTGCAAATGTGAGCCATTTTTGGTCCTGCCAGCAACCAAGCAGGTGTTTGGCCTGTAGACAGACAACACAGCCCATGGCAGGTATTTGGGTTTCTAAGTAGGATCCCACTTAGGTGCTTGTATTTTAAGCTGCTAAGGGTTCATCATCATGGGCGTGATGAAGGGCTCTGGGAAGTCTTCCTCTATCTCCCAGCCAACATCTCTTCCACTGTTCTACTTCTGCACCTAAAATTCCATCATTTGGGTCAAGAGGCCTTGATCCTGGTTCAAATGCTAATAGGCCTGGAAAGAGCGGCAGAAGGGCCCAGTGGTAAGATGCGCACCCTCTCACATGGCAGCTGCAGCTGCAGCTTGGTTTTCCTGGCAAGGATATTGCTAAGGCTCAGAACAGGGTCTGACGGGGCGAGCCTCAGGAAGGGACAGGTACCCCAACAATCACAAGCCACGTGCTTTCAATATTTGCCACGCTCACGTGGGGCTCACCCCTGGAGACTCCGATTCTTCTGGGGACCTCTAAGTGACCTGTGGGATTACCTCGAACTTGCAGGCATAGGTCAGCCATGGGCAAGGCCTGCTCTAACCCCCTATGCTGGTGACTGAGCCCCATCTGCTACCCCAGTTTCAAGACCTACAAATTTATTCTTGTTGCCTCACCTCATTTCCTAAGCCCTTCGTGAGACTCCCTACCAGAACTTCTCTTCCTGCCTCAGTTTCCCCCTTGCCATTCCAGTGAGTCCTACTCCAAACCCGAGGACAAGCCCAGGTGCATACAGCCGTGCTCCACCCACCTCATGGGGTGGCTGCTGCCGATGTCCCTATGTCCAATGCCCCTATGGCTCTTTCGATCGTCAGCCTCACAGGCCCAGCTCCCCAGTGCTCCTGTTTATGATGTATTCCTTTCGTCCCTGGAACCCAAACCTCCACTGATCCGGATGCCACCAGGCAGTCTCTGGAGCTGAAACACCTCCCAAAGTTCTGGGTGCTCCGTTTTTCTAGGTTGACCTGATGATCTGCAAATGGCCAGGAGGAAGAAACCCTAGAAAAACTGGGCAGAAAGCCCGACAAGGACAAACTGAAGCCAAAAGGGGGCAGTGTTGGCCAACACTTGCTTCCTAGCATTGGGGTTCCCCTGCGATCGCAGGCAGATGGAGAGGGCAAAGATGAGGGTGGGAGTCTACAGGGGAGTAAATTACGCAGATTTATATGAAATGAAGAAAGGGTATCAGATGAAACACTCAGACGGCTTTTTTGAGGGAGACTACAAACGTCATCAGGGAGACCTCCATCACCTCTTTTGCTGAACTGATTTGAACACCTAGAGCCAAGAAAGCACTTTCTAAATCGCCATGTGAAAGCAGTATGAACAGCAGATGCGTGACCGCACTCTGGCCTACTTGCAGCAAAAGCAGAAGCAACGTCAGGCAGGGGACGCTTGATCGAGTCAGCGGCTCAGATGCAGAAGCTGCACTCTCAGAGAGCTTCAGCGACTTGCTCAGGTCTTGGCACAGCTAATGGCAGAGCTGGGGTCTCCCTGGTGCGGCACATCTTGCACTGCACTTCTCTGGACCCTCCTCTGACCTCAAATGAATCAGTGAGCAAGTGGTTACTGAAAGCTGCTATGGACCCAGCCTGAAAGATCTCCAGGGCCCTCCCAGCTCTGAATGACAAAAGCCCAGGATTTAAGCCAGATGCAGGATCTTCCTTGGGACATTTCTCTTTTGTGAAAGCCGATGTGGTCAAAGCACAGGGCACTTCTTCAGCTTTTTCCAAGGTCACCATAAGTTAGCCATGTTTTAACAAACCCACTGTGTGAATGGTCATTGGGTTTCCATGAATCACAAATTGGGAGATGGCAGCTTTGTTAAATTATGCAAAAAATTTCTTTAAATTGCAAAGTTCCCACATCTGTCACCCCATTGCCCAAGCATCTAAAATTGACTTAAATTTACATAACTTGGATTTATAACCAATGTGATGAGAATTCATCTACTGTCAACTCATCATCAAGGTAGAGAGATGAAGGAAGGCACGTGGTTAGGAAGTGAGGCCGCTGGTTCTTCTTGGAGTGTCTAGACACAAAAAGCAGAAGGCAGGGTTGGAGCGATGGCTCAGTGGTTACAGCACTTGCTTGCCATGCATGTGGACCCGGGTTCAAACCCCAGCACCATGTACACAATGAAGTATCAGAGCAACAAAAACCAGATGAAAAACTAAATAAAATTAATTCTTTCTCACTCTTCCTCTCTCAAAAAAAAAAAAAAAAAAAAAAAAAAAAAAAAAAAAAAAAAAAAAAAAAGCAGAAGCTGTGGCTATGCAACCCTCTTGCCTGCCTGCCTGCATCACACTCAACAGCCAAAATGGAGTCAGCAGCCATCGACTAATCTGCCCCTTCCCTGGCACCTGCTGGGAGCGAGGCAGTGTGCTAGGCCCTCAGCTGGCCTCTAATCTAGTAAGAGACAGGAAACAAGCACCAGACAGAGAGATACAGAGCAGTTTCATAGGTGGTAGGAGGAGCTGGAGGCCAAAGGGGATTCTCACAGATAGAAACAAGGGCAAGAGCATTACCTAGACTGTGGAAACCGCCAGCAAAAAGGCAGGAGGCAGGGCGTGTACTTGGGGAATACTGAGAGCGTTCTCTCTCTCTCCGGTGCTGTTATAACTCCACAGAGGTAAGAGTTTCACATGAGGATCCTTAGTATTTCCCTGCTCAGGGAGGGGAACCTGGAAGGCGCTGATGAACTATTGGCTTATGGTGACTTCTCGAAAGGCAGAGCAATGACACAGGGGTGTTAAAAAGGAACTGACCTGCTGGTCTGCAAATGCTGTGCTCATTATCAGCTTATGCTGCTCAACTGCAAATCCACCCTTCGTTGCCTTGCTTGTGATTCTGAAGCAGAACCCCGTAAACATTTCTCTTGCCTGCTGGCATGATGTTAAGCTTCGTCAATAGAGGGCGCTGTGGAGGCCTTACAGGACAGAGGGGCTGCTCTTCTGGCTCCTGACACTTCCCCCACCCCACCCCCTTTTTTTCCTCCTGAAATGCTGCTGTGCTTGGCCAACATACAGAACACCTCGTGCCTTTTACTATTTCTCACCTTTGGAGGTGTTTTGTTTTTTTGATTGTTTTTTAAAAAAAGAGGGACAGGGGGAGAGAGAGAGAATGAGAGAATCTATTTTATTTAGTTTTTCACGTGGCTTTTGTTGCTCCGAGACTTCGCTGGGTACGTGGTGCTGGGGTTTGAACTCGTGTACTCACGCATCCCAGGCAAGTGCCGTAACCGCTGAGCCACCACCACTACAGCCCCACCTTTGGAGTTTTTAATCACATTTGGGGGGCAGCTTCCCAACAAGTTTCCCAGCTGAGGTTCTCTCCAGAAACTTCTTGGCAAGTTCAGTGCACTCTAGGTGACTTCTCAGTGCATTCTGTTGGCACTCCAGAGGGTTTGCCAGTCTTGACCTTGACCTCAGTGAACTCATACTCCTTTGGGAGCTCAACCATGACCTCTCCACCGAGATCTCAATCTCAGCCTTAGGGAGCCACCCTCCCAAATTTATTCTTTTCTGGATCTCTTAGAGGTCTGTTTACCATTTAAGTAGTCTCCCTTCTGTTACTAATTAATAATTCTTTATATTCTATTTTCCCTGCTAGAATTACTGGGTGGTTTCTGTCTGAGTGGGCCCTGAAGAATTCACTGGCCCACCTGAGTTAACACACATTCCTGCAACTCCCAGGAAAGCTGCTTGCTCCCTCCTCGGGCTCATTTCCCCTACAAATCCTTGGAGCATCTGAATCAACTCCTTCTCTGGAATACCCCCTTACCAACAGAATTTGATCAGGAAAACGTTACCACTCTAAGGATTTCAAGCAGGGAAGGGATTTAATCCAGGAACCTTAGTACTTAAATTCTGGTTTTAGTGCTCAAATCTTGGTTTCTCCCTAACTGGATTGCTGTGGAGAGGTAAGTTACCCTTTTTATAACTCAGTTTCTGCTTCTATGGAGATAGAGATAATGACAGCACCTAATTTAGAGGTTGCTCTGAAAATTAAATAAAATAATCCATGAAAAATCCCCTCTAGCTGGTATATGGTTAGCACCCAATAACTGTGATCTATTACTGTTGTTTCTATCATAATCCTCTGAACACTCTAACGCCCCTGTGCAGAGTGTCTCAAAGCCAGAGTCCATAGTTAAAGCGACCAGGAAGGGAAGAAAACATTTTAGAAGTGAGGCATCCATCCCTGGTTGAAGCACAGATTACTCTGGATTGGAGAGGGAAAGACGGATGGGGCGGAGGGTGTGCAGGTGTGATGTGACCAGGTGACTCAGAGATCCCCACCTGTCCTCAACTTGAACAAGTCACACATCCTACACTTCCTTCACCTGGCCCTCCAGATAGCTTTTGAAAGTATATATCTAAATGTTTAAGTCAGAAGTACAAAACGGTAGAGTTAAGAATAAGTCTCCCCACCCCTGCAACCCCATAACCCTTCCATTCCCTCAATCAGAGATGACCATCAGGAACCAGTTTTGCATGTCTTTCCAGATGTTTTAAATATATATATATTCATATTTAAATACACATAGGAGCACTTTCTTTGATTTTCCAAATAAATTTTTGAAAACAAGATACAGTCACCTTATCTTTTTTTTTCTTTCATCTCATCCTAATACCTGCCTAATATTCTTGACATAAATACAGCACCAATTATTTAGTCATCTCCTTTCTGGCAGCATTTAAGTTGCTTCCAGTCTCTTGTTATTATAAACAATGTAGTAATAAACCTCTATGCACATACCAACCTACTTCTTTCTGTGAGGCAGAAAACCATCTCACCTCCCAGAATCAGAGCTCTGAAAACCGTGTTTATGGTCTAGTATTAAAACTCAGGGGCAGGAGTGGGGAAGCCTGCTCAACTGCTGACATCCTGTGCACCTACAGCAGATCCCCCATATCTCTGTGCAACTGAGGCTCCCCGCTCATTATGCAGCAGTAATTGCACCTGCTTTAAATTGCCCCACAAGGGCATTGAGAATGGAATGAGATAATGTGTGTGAAAGCTTATGAGTGCTGTACTAATAACCGAGTCACCCCTCTGCTCATTTGCCACACTTATAACTGATCCATTGTTCTATGAATGTGCCCGCCAGTCTTCAACACCCCCACTGCCCCTTTTAAGAGAAAAGTGACCTACCTGCAATTCCTGCTGGTGGACAACCAGAGGGTGCTGTGTGCTGCACCAGATGACCCTGCCTTCCCTGTCCTTCCAGCCCTCCCCCCGCCCACGCACAGACCACAATGGGCTGAGCACCTTCTGTAGGCTGCCCTGGTGGCGCGAATGAGAGGCTCCGCACTTGTACAGATCCATCAGATCCTTCTGGTTCTTTCCTTTGGA